>CAVMGG010000823.1:0-69266 GCA_963680895.1 Fragum sueziense | reverse complement strand
GGCCTATCAAAGTTTATTCAAGGATTTACATAAATGGTCTTTAATATTTAAACGCTTAATCATTCATGAAATATGTGTTCCATATCGCTAGCCTACCGTGCAGTATTCAGTAGGTGAAATTGCCTGATCATTAATCCTTTACCCTATAAGATTTGAGGAATGAAGGTTTGAATGTCTATATCGTCACGTGTCTTTATTAACATATTACAACACAGTGACTCCTTTTGACTCCCCACAATGTAATGGCTTTGGAAAACATTGTGGAAAATGAAGAAATTGCTTATGAAAAGCAATTTCTTCATTTACCACA
Organism: Fragum sueziense; assembly: GCA_963680895.1. Classification (NCBI taxonomy): domain Eukaryota; kingdom Metazoa; phylum Mollusca; class Bivalvia; order Cardiida; family Cardiidae; genus Fragum; species Fragum sueziense. The sequence continues at coordinate 68,956 of CAVMGG010000823.1, read as the reverse complement.
TTGTTTTCTACATAAAAAGCTATAAAATTTCGACATTTCGTCACATTGACTATCCAAAAATTTTGTCGTTTGGTAATGGGTTAAAAAGCAAGTTCAGTGATGAAATAGAACACTTGGACCACTGTGTAACAGTTCGGCTAAACATGGCCATCTACAAGCTAATGACAATGGCAAACATTATAGAAAACGATGACATTTTTTGACACGCATTTTCTTCAATTACCAAACAGTTTTCTACCCAGTATGACAAAAAATTCCATTCACTTGAAAATGTCGTCTGCAACATCTTTGCATTTGGACTACCCCAAAATGTTGTCGTTTAGTAATGGGTTTATAAAGCTGTAATAACGACAATATAGAGCGTAAACGACAATGCGCTTAACTAATGCTGATAAGCATTTGCAATTATAAACACGTAAGCCCTTCTAGCATTTTAATATAGCTTTCGCACATGTGAAATGACTTTGCAAAACGTTTTAGTTATTACCAAAACACTCCTGTGAATATGCATAGGCCCTATCTATTGCTCTAGGCATTATTTGCTTTTAGTAAATTATATAAAGTAACATTTTGACGATTTTTTTTTCTATTTTCGTCGCGAGCGTCGTAAGGTTATCCATTAACCCCGCTTTCAGAGAAAATGGCAAGCAGTTTGATTTTAATACTAAAAAGATTTGATTGGAAAGTTTGAAACCCTAAATGAACATCAAATTATTGCAACAATTAGTGGGCATTGAAAGTGTCAATAAAATACTGGTTAAATAAATATTTGAATTATTTCGAGAATTCTAAAGCATTCATTGTCATTTCACTTGTTTTAGTTACACAAATCTAGAACAAATATAAACCTACACATCACTGCTTTTCATCGAAAACCTCGTAACTGCAGCTTGTTTCAAGCTGCAGTTACGAGATTTTCGCTGAAAAGCGACCACATGTTTTAAAATGCCCAATAAAGGAAAGTGTTATATTTAAATATATCAGATAACACCCTAAAAATTTCACTTTGACGTCACGACCCAACGGCTGATTTCTCCATATATAGATCGGGTTACTCTAAAATTAATTCATTCATAAATTGAACTTGCAGACGAGAAAATGTGAAAAATGACAAAATAAAGTGAAACAAATTTTATAACGTATAATTTTGAAAGAAGTTTCTTATAATATGAAACAATAAGAAGTAACTTGAACAACGTTAAAATTAAAGAACGAAAACTGTAATTCTTGAGAAAGACAATTTTCTGTCAACGACAAAAGTTACATCAGGGACAAAAAGTGGAACGAATCGCCAGGAATAGTGAAATAAGCAGGACGAGTTGTTAATTTCATCATTAAACAGAATCGCGTGTGCACTTTTAAACAATAGTAGCGGATGCGTAACTTTGTTTCATTGTCATCAACATATTATAGCCTTGACAGGTTGTAATTCTATTGGGACCCATTTATTGACGTTCAACTTACGTTACATTTGTGCGCTATATATATAATAACAGTTCGAGGACATTGTGTTAGAAATTGATACAAGTTTGCTCTAATGGGAATCTGAAATAACTGAAACAGATTTGGAAATATACACGTGACAAAAGTGGGACTTATAGAAGATAATCTAAGAAACTGGTTGTGAAAATAAGATTTAAAACAATTACAAAGACTTATAAATTTGTGAACTTTAAAGACAGCATTTAAAACAGTATTTTATTTATTTTATACATGTGCTAGTTGTATATTTTAACACTTGCCATATCGGTGCAATACAATATATCATACTACGTCATAATTTATCGAACTTTTCTTAATTAACATTCATTTCACCTTGAAGTGTTGAAAGATTTCATTGTCGTTTTTATACGGACATCGATCAGTCATCGTTACGAACATGCATGCTTTGTTTTATCTATTATATTGGTCTATGATTGATATTATTAAAAGACTAGTCGGTGAGATTAAACCGTGTTTGACGTTTTTCTCAAGCATGGTCAGAAAACCGGGTAACATACCAGGGCCAAAAGGTGTTCCGTTGCTTGGCAACGCGTTACAACTGGATACCTCAAGAATGCAGCACGAAGTCACAAAACTTAGCGGAATTTACGGGAAAATATTCAAATTCAACTTATTTACGAAAAAAGTGATTGTTATTAGTGATGCGGAACTTTTAGAAAAGGCTTTTCTAAGCAACCCAAATAGTTATCATTTAAATAATAGAGCGGTGAATTCGACAAGACATATATTTTATGACAGAAAACACATCGGATTGGCCGATTTAACATCAGAAACTCAGTTTTTACGGAATATTCTATCATGTAAAGTTCATCAGTATTATTTAGACAGTGCCAAATTTGACAGTTTTTGTAAAAGTGCAATAGATAAATTCTCTGCCAAACTTATTAGTGGGAAGGATGGCGAAATTAACCCTGATTCCAGTATTATGGACTTCCTTACTGATCTCAATACTCTTTATGTAAGCAAAAACATATCAGTTTTTGTTTGTTTTGTGTTATATTAGTTTCTTTAGGCACTCTTTTATCCCTATTCCGACCCTGATACACGGAACTGTTTATTTCACGTTGTCAAATGTAACCGCCCACCAAGAGATGGTTGACGGTTACATTTGACAACGTATGTAAAATAAATAGGACCCCACAATGGTTGTCATTTTAGGAGTTTATTTTGGAGAATATGTTTTATATTCTTGATATTTGATGATGTTATTGCATGATATTGTAAAAGTACATGTCTAGTAATGATTTTATGTTCATTATTGTAATTTTTACCATTACATTGCGAGGCTCTGTATTTTATTCGGATTCAGAGTACGTGAAATTCTGATATCTTATTATGTTTACGTTTATTTGTTATACATGTATATACGAAACGTATTTTCACATACTTCATTTTGACATAGAACGTTCGAAGTCTTCATTTCCAAAGTTAAGTTGATTTTCAGGTAGGACATGCAACTTACGGCATTTTGTTGACATTGAAAATCTGATAAAGATCCCACCTATTACCTAACCTGGTCATTGGCCAAAATAAAAGCAGGAATGTCAAAAAATCTATCATTTCCCACAAAAATTAACCATTTTTTGTAATTTATCACTAATTCAAAAAAATCAACACATTTTCAAAATTTGCTTTCTTTCTATTTCCAGTTAATCGGTGAGACATTACCGGAAGCTGACCCAGACCGCAATGCATTATGGGACCTCGTGGACCAGCTGTACCTGATGTTGGAGCCGAGTGTAGATCTTCCACTTCGAATGTTTCCGTTCTTACGACATCTCCCCGGAAAACACGGTCGGATATTCCGAAAAGCCATACAAGCGAGAGATAAAGTGTCCAGACAATTCTTCGACTCACAAAAGGTAGGATTTTTTGTTGCTCTTTATTATTTTTCTATTTATTTATTTATTTATTTATTTATTTTTAATGGTGCTAGATCTTTGCCGAATCTGATCAAACTTTTGTTATTTCTCTGTTTGATCTTTTATTTGGTTAGGCCTACATTTCGCTGTTTAAAATGCCAATTTAAAGGCGCAAATTCACTTTCTTTTGTAAATGTGTAACAAAAATATGCTGATTCCTTTTGGGAATGAAAATAAGCATACCTCACGTTTGAGGGGACCTATTGATACTTTCCACAATTTGTTAAAATTGTCAATTTTTTGAGTTTGTGCTTACGTAGATCTAAATGATTTAAATCCTTACCATAACGATAGAATAATGACAGTTACTCTAAACTATCTTCCAGGCCACATTCGAGGAGGGGCGTGTCCGGGGGTTAGTTGACGTCTGCCTGCAGATTCAAGCAGACGAGATACGTGAGAAAGGGGAAACCTGGCTGTCTGACGATTATATCAAGGGCATTATGTACGATACAGTCGCCGCCGGTAAGTTATTGCACTTAACCCTTTTCCAAACGGCAAAATTTTAGGGTGGTCAAATTCCAAAATTGCCACAAATGACAAAATGGAACGTTTTTAAGAAAGAATTTGTGTAAACTATGACATAGAAAATATTGAGACAAAAGGAGAAACTGCTGGTAATCAGCAGTTTCTTCTTTTGTTTCAATGTTTCCCAAGCCCTTCCTATTAGGGGCGTCAAAACCAGGTCTTGTTTGGGAAAGGTTTAAGGTACCCCTAGTGAGATACACGCGACGTCGCTCCAATAACTTCGGGTAAGTAACGACGTTAACGACGTCACACGAAAAACTCCGACGTCGCGTGACTCATTAGGAGTAGTCTAGGCCCTACCTTAAAAATGATCGTTATCACCATTTTTACCCCTAAAGAATAATGTTTTTATTTCACTTAATGGTTTCTTTACCGAAATTTCGTACGGTCATTAGGTACAAGATCTGTTTTGAAAAGAGTTAAATCTTCATAGAACATTTTACAATTATTTTATGTCAATAAAATTCACAAGTCAAGCCTTTGCATATCAGCCGAATTAACGACTTTTTTTTATTTCATGTGTATTTTTCAATACCATATTTTATCATCGCTTTGCGTATATTTCAAAATCAAAGCACTGAAATGCCTGAGAGTCGTGTTGGTGATATTTCGTTGTACAACGAAAAGAAGCTTGTCTACTAAACTGTAATATTTAACTGAAATATCTAATATAATTCATGTATATAAAAAGAAACTAATGAACAATTAATGTTTTCTAAATTAGGAATGACAGAAATGATGAAAAGCCTACGCATGCTAGTCCTGTTAATGTGCCACCACCAGAATGTTCAGTCACGTGTTCAAGCAGAAATTGATGACGTCATCGGTGACGATTTTCCCAACGCGTCCCACCAGCGAGAGATGCCGTATACGCAAGCTGTGATATTCGAGATGTTGCGATATGTCAGTCAAACACCATTGGCGATCCCACATAAAAGCAACAAAGACATCATGTTAAATGGATACCTTATAGAAAAAGATTCAGGGGTAGGTAGCAAAAATATAATAATAGGGTCTTTTTAGTACTTCGAAGCGTTTCAACACAAATCTGGTAACTGCAGCTTGTTTTAAGCTGCAGTTACGAGGTTTTTGTTGAAAAGCGACGATTTGTAACATTACGTTGCTTTTCTTACAAAATATTATAACTACATGTATGTCGTCGTTGAAAATGCAAAACCTCATATTTCGTTTTTGGAAAATTTAAAGGTGATGGAAAAAAAGTGTAATAACTTTTCCCAAACTGAAATGTCTTATTTGCAATTTGGACATATTGTTCACAAATAATGTGTCTGTTAGTTAAAATATCTCAAAACCTGCAACAATCGTCTACACAGGGTACACAAGTTTGTACTTTTGAAAATCGTACAAATCGACATACGAGGTTTGGCATTTACACCGACGATAAGTGATCCATTTCCCACGTAATAAGAAACTCAAAATCGGCGTCTTTCACTCATAAAACATATTTTTGAGTTCTTATTTCCCAATTAAACAACATTGTTCCATCTTTTATAAAAATGACCTTTGTCCTCACATATGAGACAAATCAGGTAAAGAAAGATAGAAAAAACTCAACAACTTTAATTTTTGTTTTCAAAAAAGGAATTAATTTATAAATATTATCTTTCTGCAAATAAAAGGGTTTAATAGCCAATCCAAAATGGATAAGTTCAGTGTTTGCATTTCTTAATTTCAAGGACTATTTCAAAATCTGTATTGAGGAGTGAAATGTTTACCTTTAATTATTCTTTATTTGAATAGTAAAATATACTAAATCAAATACAGATAATCTTTACTTTAAATGATATCTATGCCAATCAATTTGCTTTACTCCAAACGTAACTAGATGACCTCGAAATTTACATTTAAATTGGCTATTCACCAGGCCTGCTACAAAAGCATTCATAAACCATTAAATAATGTTGGAATAATGAAAGCTCTTACTATACATGTGTAACTTGCGGTGAAATAATGAATAAAATGTTTGTTTGGGGGCAGTAATCATGATAGGCGCAAGGAAATTTATCATCGGTTGTAGCCCTTCAGTAAAATGTGTTTAACGATGCCTCATCGCCACTTTTTTTATTCTTAACCATTATATACTGAAACAAAAAAGAGACGCAACTTCATTTTCAATTCCTTCTTACGCAAAGACATCAAATCAGATTAAAACAAAACTTAATACATTTAAAGCAATAACATTTCACCTTGTAAAGTTCACAAAATCTTGTTAGTAGTCAATTTCATTAGTAAGAAAACACCCAGTTTAAACCGAGCGTCAACACAATACGACAAAAAAAATTGGACGGAGGTCGAAAAAAAAACAATCTGTTTTGTTCAATTTTGTCCGATATTTGAATGTTGTGAAGTCCATACGAGTTATTAGCGGTCTCCGTTGCAGTCTTAAACCTATCCCGTAGGTGGGGTTAACATGAGTATTCGGTCCTGCCTTGACGTCATATCTCTTGCACGTCTGCCTCGTGCTCAATCGGTTGTGATCCAATTGAGAGCCAACAACATATACAGTCAAAATGTGTCGATTTTTTGTCCCATCAATGTCTTACGACAACATTTTGAACCGTTTCCACCAACAACATCTGTACTGCAGTTAGGCGCTGGTTTTGGCCTAGCCTTGCTATGCGTAGCGTAGTGAAGAGTGTATGCACGCTTTGGCGTCTTCTTCGTCTATGTTCTAGCTTGTGTTTGATGAAAATTTGTTTTGGTAGTAGTCATCTAGAAAACACGGCAGGGGATAATCAGTTTTTAACAATTTACCATGAATCACGTGATGAATGTACGACATCTGAAGAAAATGGCACTGTATTTATGCGTATGCATGCAGGTATATCAAAAATGTACTCTACAGCCATTAAAAGCATATTTTGTCCAAAATATTATGAAAAATTGGGGTTGCGTATCTTTTTTGTCCTAGTATATTAGCAAAAACAATGTTTATCCTTTGTTAGAACGTTACTTTAACCATTCTGATTCATGTATTTCAGATTTTCCCAAACATCTGGGGTATTCACCATGACGAGGAGGTTTGGGGTGATCCTTGGGTGTTTCGACCAGACAGATTCCTAGATGAAAACAATAAACTCATCTCGAAACACCACAAAACAATGCGATCGTAAGTCATAAACTTGTAGTTCTATCTTAACGTATACAACCAATCATTAGCACCAAAGAGCCAGAGGCGATTTTTTTTAAAAGTACAAGTAATTCCTAAACTGTGCTACATATTCATTCAAAATAGAAACATAATCATTTCTAACGGATTAGAATTTTGAATTAATGCATAATTATGGAAAAATTTGACAGAAATGTTATAAATTACCTCCCTTGTATATGAATATAGAGTAAAAAGATATTTGTGAATTATTTTCTTCTCGAAGCATAATCTTGAAATCCGGCACGGTGAATCAACTTATTTGAAGTTTATATACAGGTGTGTGTAATTTGATGCATGTCACATGGCTAGAAAGAGGTGTTTTTAATGATGGGCCATTTACCATAAGTAATGTTTATAATTTTGTATACGCTTTAACTAAGGTGTTGAGAATGCACATTTGGTACAAAATGCTATTCACAATCATTGCTATTGTCAAATACAATACAAACCATTATTTCATGTTCTACTTTAAGACTTTCAAAGACAGATCTAATTGGGATAATTTTTGTCTATTTCTATATATTTACCATAAAGTTAGTATAATTTGTATTACGTGTACTTAACTGTAGGTTAGTCAGGGGTATAAAATTTGTTTAGCATCCTCTTTTATCATCTAAATTGAACATAGCGTTTGTGGGAGGTCACAACTTTCTACTTACAGCTTCACTAGTGGTGAACTCGGCCAAAGCGCGGGACGTTTTTTCGCGATCATCGTATTCCGTCGGTGTTGTTATAAAATATCGTAACTACGGCTTCGATAAAGCCGTAGTTACTAGATTTTTTTTACAACACCGACGGTTTTTCAATACATATCGGTAAACCCGGTCTATTTTAGAACAAATTCATTGTTATTAGAAAAACTATCCAATCAGATCTTTAAACTCACATTTCAACGCAAAATATCTGTACCTTGTTGTAGCGAAAAACGTCCATCAGTTCACCACCAGTGAGCTTGAGAAAGCTGGAGTAACGGGATTTTGACTTCCAACCGAGGACAAGACAATCCTTGGATTGAAGTCAATTTAATTGTCAAAAATCATATTAATACCCCCTCCCAGCCATATTCAAACTTTATTGGTTCAATGCAAGACATTTCACCTATATTTTATTGTATCATTACAGATTCATTCCATTTTCCGTGGGAAAGCGTCGCTGTCCAGGAGAGAACTTCGCCATGTCAAGAATCTTCGTGATTTACACCGCCCTATTACAGAAGATCAACTTCACGGGGCCCGAGGGTCAGGATCTACCCTCTGTGGATCCCCGTCTATACACGAACAAATACCCCATGGTACTGCCCGTATACACGTGCAGGGCGCTGAAGAGGGAGACTGAAGACTCGAGCTAACAACGACGGTGGAAAAGGAAGATGTCGCTGCTGTTCTTTTAAGCCCATTACCAAACGACAAAATTTTAGACTTGTCCAATTTCAAAGATGTTGCGGACGAAAATTTAAAGTAAATGATAGTTTACTTTTGGGGATCTTTTTGTCTAGAAAACATTGTGTGAAATGAAGAAATTGCTTGTCACAAGCAATTTCTTCATTTCTCACAATGCTTTCTAAAGCCATTATCTTGTAGGGAGTCAAAAAGAGTAATTGCGTGGTAATGGGTTAAAACATATTGACTGCAGCTCGTTTTTTTTTACATGCAACAAAACCCTCGTTACTGCAGCTTGTTTCAAGCTGCAGTTACGAAGTTCTTGTTGAAAAGCAGCGAAAGTTAATTTTATAAAGCCTATTTCCTCATAATAGTTTTGCTACGATGCTGTTTCGATTTCGATCGTAGCTAAGCTAGACAGTATGAGTGCCTAGTGTCCAGTGTAATTTCAGTTGACCCTTTCCCAAATATTCCTATGATTTTTGATGATTTCAAAAAATAAATAAGCTACAGAAAATATGGAGTAAAATAAGAAAGTGCTGAATATCAGTATTTTCTTCTTTGTCCCCAATATTTCTATGCCATGGAAAATCATTTTGTGGTCGACAAAAATCCGAATGCATAATATCGAAATAAAATAATCGTTTTGGAAAGTGTCATAGTAAAGGATAACTTATCAGTTTGAATTATTGGGGTTTTACGCCGTTTTCAACTGTCAGGGTAATATCGCGGCGGCTGGAGGACCCACCCATGGATTCCTGTTGTTTCTCAAACCAGTACTACCACAACACCCTTACAGAGCCTCCAGCTGCTCGCCCACTTAGGATTATCAGACTGCATTTGTTTTTTTCAGACATTTAAGACATGTAAATTCGACATTCAGATTTGAAAATTTACTATGTTTAATTTATTATTATTATTATTATTATTATTATTATTATTATTATTATTATTATTATTATTATTATTATTATTATTATTATTATTATTATTATTATTATTATTATTATTATTATCATCATCATCATCATCATCATTATTATTATTATTATTATCATCATCATCATCATCATTATTATTATTATTATTATTATTATTATTATTATTATTATTATTATTATTATTATTATTATTATTATTATTACTATCATTCTCATTATGAAATCCGTATTCGTCAACTGTCTCGTTCGTACATGTACAATGCCATAATACACAGATGTAAATGGTCTTTCTTGTATTTCTTCATTTCCAAAAAGTATACGGCTCCCTTTAATCGGGTCAATGTTGCTCTAACCTTCCCAATATATTGCTGCTTTTTAACGAAAAACTCGTAACTGCAGCTTAAAACAAGCTGCAGTTACGAGGTTTTCGTTGAAAAGTGACGATATGCCCTTACGTTTCATAACATGGATAGTGGAATCGTTCAAGAAACATTTAAGATAAAGATAACAAATGCTGACGACCAGTATTTTCTTCTTTTTCTTCAATGCTGGTTCTATTCGTTAAGACGCTTTATTTTCAGTATCAGTGATTTGTTTCTCTGCAACACTTTAAGTAGGCCTAATTTGGACAGCTACATTTTTGTAGAGATCGTTTCTGTCCAAGAACAAATCCTTTTGAATATGACAAGATATGCATAAACTACCAACATTGCGGCTTGGAATCACGTGGCACAACAATTTAACCTTTTCCAAAACAAGACCTGATTTTGGCGTCCCTAATAGAAAATGCTTGGGAAAACATTGAAACAAAAGAAGAAACTGCTGATAACCAGCAGTTTCTCCTTTTGTCTCAATATTTTCTGTGCCATATTTTTCACAAATCCTGTCTTTAATAACATCCATTTTGTCATTTGTGGCAGTTTTTTAAGTGGATCACCCTACAATTTTGTCGTTTGGGAAAGCGATAAGAAAATAGTCAATACATGTAACCCCTTTACTACGTGACCAATTTGGATTTGATCTGAAACAGAGAAGGGGATAAACTTTATGAATTTTCTGGATATAATGTAGTATTGTCCAGCAAGGTTAACCCGGGACAACTTAATTTTCGTGCACAAAGTCCGTTAGTTGAGCGTTTTAACAAAACATTGCCGTAGTGGGGTCATTACATATGCAGATGTCCCGGGTTAATCTTGCTGGACAATAGATCTGTTTATTTGATTTCGGCTGAAAACTTGTTGACAACCATGTAACATTGTATATTCTGATTTTTTTCGGGAGAAAGGGCGGAGTTATTACATTGAAGATTGAGGAGAAACAGCGTTTTCAATTAGCGGTAAATCGTCGGTGTTATTACAAATTATTGTAACTGCAGCTTGAATCAAGCTGTATTTACGAGGTTTTTTAATAACACGTTTTACAATCGCACAGTCTTTCAATTTCGAAATGTTTTCATGCTCGTGCCGCACGTTTTTCCCTTATGTTAACCAAGGTATCGAGAAGTAAACTCGTCGAATAACCTTTTGGCTTAGCCACACCCTTTCAGGTGAATAAAAACGCAATATAACATGTCACTTGGTCGTCAATAACTTTTTAATGTAATGTTTACCCTTTCCCGAACGGCAAAATGTTATGGTGGTCAACTTCAAAGACTGTCACAAATGACAAAATTGATTTTATCAAAGATAAGATTTGTGTAAAATATGGGATAGAAAATATTGAGACAAAAGGAGAAACTGCTGGTTATCTGTAGTTTCTTCTTTTGCCTCAATATTTTACCAAACATATTCTATCAAAGGCGTCAAAATCAGGTCTTGTTTTGGAAAGGGTTAATTAAAAGATCTGCCACATGCAGCAAATCTCGGACATCTCTATGCATTCTCTGCTTGAGACTGTATTCAAATCGGTCAAATATTGATATAATTATTTGAAGATTTTCTGCAATTGTTGTATCTCGCAATAGCAATTAATTTTGTGCTAAAAATAGAATTGGTTTGTCGTTATATTTTGACGAACTGTCTGTGTTTTTATAACATCTTGTAACTACGGCTTGAATGAAGCCGTAGTTACGTGATTTTATATCAACACTTACGAAATAATTTTGTTTGTCCTAAACTACGTCACGGTTAGCTGGAGAAAATCGTTCCCTATTTGTCGCGATGTACTGGATGCATGTGTTCGTGCAAGCGTGTGTGCTTCAATTTGTGTGATTCGTCAATAATGTGTTTTAACTTTGACACAAATACGCATTGTTTAAAAATAAAATTATGTATTGAAAACAAATCTTGATTTATTTTCTCTTAATCATTATCTTTGATAACTATAGAAATTTTCACATCGCAAGTGGTAAAGTGGTAACGCGCTGGACTTGAAGCACGTACCGGGGTCATTAGTTCGATCCCCCGCCTCTCTAGCATTTCGGATGAGACTTTAAGCCGAATTCCCGTCTCCATATGACCATATAGCTGTTGAGTGAGACGTAAAACTAGGTCCATCTTCACACTTTCGCCTTTTTAACCCTTTTCCAAACAAGACCTGGTTTTGACGTCCCTTATAAAAAGGTTTGGTAAAACATTGAGACAAAAGAAGAAAATGCTGGTAATCAACATTTTCTCATTGTGCCTCAACAGTTTCTGTGCTAAAGCTTACACAAATTATATCTTTATACACATATTTTTTTCTTGGCAGCAGCTTTCAAGCTCAACGGCCCTATTAAAAGAAATTGAGAAAAAAATGATAATATGATTTAGCCTTATTATTTGATTTTATGCAGATACTCTGCCAAAATTGTGTACTACTAGAAAAATGAACACCCCTATTAATATGGCCGAACCCCTTCACAGAAATCATGGATCCGCTGCCAACGGATCTAGGATTTCTGTGAATACGTTCATCAGGTAATAATTATTCAAACATTTTAAAATTGAAATAATGAATGGAAGTTTTTGGTTAATTCAAACAGGTAGCCATTATTGAAAGTGATAAAAAGTATTGAAACTTCATTATTTTCCAAAAACGTGTACACCTATTTGTCAAAAAGAAACTGCGGATTCAGTTTAAATACTTTTTGATGCTGTTTGTCAGTCATTATTTTAACTTTTTCAACATTCAATCACAATGCACTGATATAATGGGATGACGCCATTATTCACCAGATTTGACATGGCTGTCGATTTTTGACATTCTTGTACTATAGAACTTGGATTTTGATAAGGACTTTTTTGATATAATAGAAGTAAAATGTTATTATACAAGAAGACGTGGTATGAGTAAGGAAAATTATTTATTTTCACAGCGGTCATTAGTTTTAGACAATATTAAGTAGACCGATACAATGGGGTTCCAGGCTAGTGTTCTCCCCAGCCCAATAAGTTGTATCGGTCTCACAACAGTTTCATGTAAATCATTTCAATGCCCCTACAACTTCAAAAGTACCCCGCAGCTTAATTTCTAGTCACCAAAAGTAGAGATTTTAGGTATTTCATGTCAAAAAGTGATAGGCTAAATAATGCACTTTTGTAGTAATATACATATATGTAATAATTTTGTAGAAAAAAACATTATGGAAAAAGAAGAAATTGCTAAAATGAGCAATCTCTTCTTTTCCCGTTATGTTTTTATGCACATTTTTTAAAATACTGTGCATTTCAATGTTTAGCCTACTTATTTGCCACTAAAACTTTACATTATTCCACGGAAAACCCTGGGGGTTCGTATTCCTAATAGCCTTTTACACAATTTCGAATGGATTTCTGCTTGGAAATGAAATATGCCTAATCTGGCTATGTAGTATAGTGGGGTGTTCGTTTGAACCCACTATCCCCCCACCACCACCACCACCACTCTGAATCCAACACTGATTTTCCACGCAGTAAATATATGGCCTTAGCCCACGGTGGGTAACCCACGTGACTTTTTGGAAGAGTCTACACGGAAAAATCGCCCGCTTCAAGGCATGTTTTGTTTAATTTCTCAGCTTATACTCTACGGATTTTGAAGAGATAAAGTGCACGTAACGCGCCTTTGAGAGGGCTATTCCCGGCTCTATCATGTATGGATTGCAGGATATTACAGGTTCCTTAACTTTATCTGATTCACACTGTTACAAAAGAAACTAAGTACAATTAGACATAACTTGAGACACTCTGATGGAGAGTGGGGTGCTTTATTAAGCATGCCATTCTCTAACCATAGTGGATCATGCTATTGATCCATGCTAGTGTTGCATCTCATCATAGACAAAAGTACCTTGTTTTAAGAAAATGCAAATTTTTATGTAATTGTAAATTCCAAATTTGATAAGTCTAATCAGAAAGGAAAGGGTTGCAAACAAACAAAATTAAATAAGGACTAATCAGAAATGAGTATGACATAAAACAGAAAATTGAGAGGAAAATAGAAATTGCTGACCATCAGCAGATTCTACTTTTCTCCCAATGTTTTCAACAGTCATTATGTATTTTAATAATTCAATACTTGGCTATTTTTTCAACTTGCATTTGTGTGTAGTTGTGAGTAGACATGTATTGATCACCATTTCCAAATTTAGTTCGTAGCTTTTAAATTTCAATACCATGTTGTCAAAAAAAAATGCTGAGAGGGGGAATAGATTGGAAACCAATCTCTGTCTTACTCTCAGTGTTTTCCTTTTCTCTTCTCTTAACTGAAAGATAGCTTTAGAGGAAGTAAAGAAATTGAATAACCAGTCTCTTATAGTTCAATTTGAACGGTCACGTTTTAAATATGTTGTATATTTTAAATTGTATATATGCCATTGTGTAAACATGAATGAGACTTTAATAAATAAACATAATGGCTCTAACTCACTCTGTCCGAAATCCAGTGGTTTCTTCAAACATTCGAGCCAAAGTTTTTTTAAGTGCAAACCGAACGCGGGAAGCGTTCACATTTATAGTCCTAATTGTCAAGTTTTAGCTTTAACAGTCCATTTACACGAATACATTGTGTACGCACGTACCATCTAGTTAATATATACTCCTCACAAAAAGTTAAGCAACAAAAGTAATTCTCTCAATATTCTTTTTATACACGCGGGAATTTTTGCACAGATTTGTTATTTGGAAAGCCATATCTATGCTTAAACACACTTAAAAGAATACTGAATGTTATCGTCTCCAAAAACAGCTATCACGTGATTAGAACACACTCACCCCCAAAACATGCATACAAAATGTGTCGCATATACGGATTTCAATCTTGGCATTAGCTCCGTATGTGCTTAAAACGCGTCAATTTGACAACTTTGATGTCATCAACATTTGAATCATGCCAATACGTCACTTGACTCCAATTGAAGTGGCTCAAATTGTTGGAATGCTACAGGGTGGGGCAACCAAGACTGCTGCTGCCATTCACTTTAAATTTCATCGCAGTATTGACTGAAGAGCAATAACCCGATACAATCAAACTGGACAGATGTCAGAGAGACCACGTTCATGTCGTCTAAGAGTAACAACACCTTGTGAAGACCGTTATGTTGCAACCTTAGTCCGTTGGAACTGGCTTAAAACGGCCAGATCGCTGGAAAATGACCTTCAGAGGGTGTCAAGAAACAGACTTTCCATCCAAACCGTGAGGAACATGTTTCACACAGAAGGTCTAAGGTCCAGGATACCACTTCAATGGATCCAACTTCCCCCAAAACATCGACGGCAAAGATTAATATTGGAACATCAACATCAAAACTGAGGGTCACTCGTTGGCGTCACAAACTCTTAACTGACTCGTCAAGATTCTGCCTTGTTTCTAATGATGGCATGACACGTGTGTGGAGAAACGGTAATGAACGGTTTGCCGACTGTAACATCGCTGAACACGACCAATATGGACGTGGGAGTTTGATGGTCTAGAGAGGTATCAGTGTATGCCACAGAACAGAGCTGGTTGTCATCAGACGAGGTTCAATGACTGGTGTAAGGTGCATTTACGTGATCATCACGCCTGTTATCATCCTTCTGGCAGAGTGAACAGATCCAACTGTTATGTTAATGGATGGTAATGCCCGTCCCTATCGTTCTGGAATTGTGACTGAAGTTCTGTGGACCAACAATATCAGACATTTAGACTGGCCTGCTACGTCTCTATACCTTAATTCGATAGAACATGCATGGGACATTCTTTTAGGGCGTGTCTATGGTCAGCATCTTCGCCCACAGACTCTGGATGAACCGCAACAGGTCTTGAAGACAGAATGGAGGATCAATCCACAACGGACATTCGACAGACAAATCTGCTTGATGCCAAGGTGTGTCCGGACATGTGTTGAACATCGTAGGGGTCATACCAGGTACTCGATGCTCGATCAAGGCCTGAAGTGGCCGGAAAACAATTTTTTACACATTCTGAACTGCTGGCGAGTGACGTTTTGCACCATTGTTTCGTCCGGACGGTTTTCGAGGATCTGTATCTTTGTTATTGTTTGGTGATTTTCCTAATCATTTAACGTAATTTGTGTAATAAGACCCCAACTTTGTATTGTATAAAACATAGATCATTAGATGTGATAAAACACATTTGAGAAAGAAAAGCATCTTTGTTGCTTAACTTTTTGTGAGGAGTATATTATTTAAAAATCCAAGGGTTTTGGTCAGAAAAGCGTTAATTAAGATGTGATCATTAAAATAACGAAATGGGAAGCGTACACATCTGATTCAAAATGGTAAGCGTACACACACAATACGCTGAGAAGGGAAGCGTACACTCTGTTGGTTTTTTGGGTT
Source organism: Fragum sueziense (assembly GCA_963680895.1). Lineage (NCBI taxonomy): Eukaryota > Metazoa > Mollusca > Bivalvia > Cardiida > Cardiidae > Fragum > Fragum sueziense. The sequence continues at coordinate 52,771 of CAVMGG010000823.1, read as the reverse complement.
GGTCGCATAGTCACTGATTTAGTCACCTATTTACAGACCTTTACACAGCACGGTGGAGATTGTGCATCGCGGGGCGGATAAGAACTAAAAACCTCGTAACTGCAGCCTGATTCACGCTGTAGTTATATGCCCGTTTGCATACTCAGCACAGCACGGTGGAGATTGTGCATCGCGGGGTTGGATACTGGCCCACTTGCTTACTGCGTATAAGCCTAGCTTAAGCCAGGATTATACATGGTAACGGGACAACTCACTTGCTAAACCATGGGTTTCGCTAAGCCAGAGCTATTTCTTATCCAAGCTTGTGTTGACTTGCACGCCTGTGAGCTGAGTTCAATTCACAGTTAAAAACCCGGGCTCAGCCAAACCTGGTACATAGCAGGTTTGGGTGAGCCAGATGTATACTAGTTATGCTGTTTTTCTTTAAAATTCACAAATAAATGTTATTTTCCATATGAATTTCATCAATATTAGTTGGTCTAACAAAACGTGAGCAATTTCTGCCTTATATTGCAAACAATTTATAAAAACAAAATTATGGGTATATTCTGTTTTTATTCGGGAGACAGGGCGGAGCCTAGTAAACGGCTCGTTACATTTAAGCTTTGGGAGAAATAGCCTTCTCGATTAGTGGTTAATCGTCTGTATCATGACAAAACATTATAACTACAGCGTGAATCAAGCTGTAGTTACGAGGTTTTATAACAACACATTTTACAATCGCACATTCTTTCAATTTCGAAATGTGTTCATGCTCGTGTCGCACGCTTTTCTCTTATATTAACCAAGATATCGAAAAGTAAACTCGTCGAATAACCTCTTTACTTAGCCACACCCTGTCAGGTGGATAATAAAAACGGAATATAGTATTCCACAAATCAAAAATATTGCCGAAAAACAGCCCTGTTTTAAAACAAGTCAGGAAAAAGATAGATATTATTGACGGCGAGATTTGACCCGGCAGAGCAGACCAAGCGGAAAGGTCAACATACAAATCGTCCAGGGGTGATAGGTATGACGAAATCCCTCGTGATTTGCCGAACACTTCGCATGCCTCGCTATTTACAGCTAATAATCATATTAAACAACGACTTAACAGTATTTGCACGTGCATACATTTGTCGCGTAATCTTAAAATGGTAATTGGTGAACTGAATATGCAAAAGTGCCGATCCTGGTCAGCCTGTGCAATTTGTACGGTATGACTAGGATGTGAACTGTATTAAGATATTCCTTTCTGGAGATTAGCATATTTTAATGATTAGCTTTACTGGAAATTTCGATCCAAATGGACCACGGTAGCTTACCATTCTTATTTGACTAAATTAGAAAAAATCTTATTTTCATATGGCGGCACAATGTTTTATAACGGATAGAGTGCACGCTTTTACGTAAATTAACGACGGACCATTCCCATCTAAACTGGACAATAAACTTTTCCATTTTTGTGTACAGTTAAGGTCACTCTGCCGGGTCAATTATTGTCCTCTATACTACACAGTAACGCCTTATGACGCTCCACAGGATAAAGGCTTTTTAAAACATCGTGGAAAATGAAGAAATTACTTGTGACCAGCAATTTCTTCATTTCACACAGTGTTTTCTGCACAGAAAGACCAACAGATGTACAATATCTGTCATGTGAAATTGTCGTCTGTTACACCTATGAATTTAGTACAGTCTAAAATTTTGTCGTCTGGTAATGGATTAAATAAAAGAAAGATGTACAATGAGGTGGGATTACGCTTTCTTAAAATACGAGGAAAACGGAAGGTAGAGAGAATGGTGAAAAGAAGGAAGAAAGAAAAAAGCGAGAGAGAGAACGGGAAGGAAACGAGAGGCAGATGGACAGGGAGGGAGGGAGGGTCCGGACCTACAATTCTAAAGAAAGAGATACAGAGAAAAACAGAGGCAAAAACGAAAGGGGTGGAGATAATACATTGATAAAAATAGATTGTTTTCTTTGCTGGTAATTAAATCGACTTAAAACTAGAAAAACCGGTTTCGGCACGCGTAATAATATGAACCATGGCTCAAAGTCGAGATTGTCCAAATCCGGGCTCAAAACCGTTAGAGCAAATGGCCGTGAAGTCGGGATCATCTCGGGTTCAAGCCTAGCTTATCTGAAGTCGAGTTCAGTAACGGTCTACGGTTAAACCCAGGATCGAGTATGCAAGTGGCCAATAGAGTTTTGCGTCTTACATGGACTTCGACTATGGACATCGGACGTGGACTTTTTATCGGGGGTCGTCTCAGCCTTTTCATATAACGGTACATGTACTGGTATGGGGTTTAAGCAAATTAAAGCAAAATTCAATTAAATTAATATATTTTATATTTCGTTGCGCTCAATTCTAAATATGGCTCTCAAAACAGTGAAGATATTTTGAACTTGATAAATCTATTATAATTGTTTTATTGTTTTCACTCATCAGACTTTTTCTTGGCATTCTGTTCCGAATGGCGTCTTTAAGGAATTGGTTCGTCTCCACTGCAGAAGCAGCTTGATCAGGATGATCACGAGATGTCCCAAGGAAATCAGCCTTCGATTTGTCGCACTCCTACAAAGCACATCTAACTAATTCGCCAAATAACCTCTCAGAAATCAAAATTCTTCCTTTGTTGTTTTTTTTTCTTTTCGTTTGCAGAACGGCAGCTTTAAAAGGCAAATGAATAGACATGTACAGAAAAGTTGATGAATTTTGGGTCACGTTTTTATCATGTTCAAAAAATAAACTCGCTAATTAAGTAATCATTATTTCTGAAACGGGTTTTTTCTTGGCCATAAGATGTTGCTAAATTGACTTACATAACTATCATTGAATAAATGAATAACTCACCAGTTGCCATTAGTCTATGCGATGGGTCCAAAATATGACCAAAATTACTCAGTAAATGAAGGAAGCATGAAATTGAGCAAATTCAAATCGGGAACGTGTTTACAGATCCATTGAATATTTTTGCAATAATGCTCCGGGTAAAACGGAACATGAAAAAACAACAAAGGACAATAACTAAGAAAATAATAAGCAGGGCAGAGTTATGGTGCTTATGCGCTGCACATCTGCTTGGTGAGATCTATCCACCTATGAAGTTTCTTGAGCCGAGCTATTATACTTTGAGAAATGTACTCCGGACAGAATTGGAGAATGACAAACAACAAAGGGCAATAACGAAAAATTTTGCCAGGCACAGTTTTTGTTCTTATAGACTTATACACTGCATTTCCCCTTGATCAGATCTATACACACATGAAGTTTCATTATCCTAGCTATTACACTTTTAAAAATATACTCCGGACAAGATACAAAAATGAAAAGCAACAAAGGGCAATCATTTAAAAAAAATGGACCAGATAGAGTTCTTGTGCACTACACTCCGCAATAATGAGAAGAATATACATTTTGTAACTGTAAGTTTCAAGTCAATCGGACATAAGGTGACAGATTTATGCTCCGGGCAAAGAAGTGGACGCCGCCCGGACACACGGATGACGGACACCGGACGCCACGGGTGATTTCATGATACGCCCTGTCCTCGACGGGCGTACGAAAAGGAAAAGTAGTTTGTAGTTACATACATTGTGTAATGAACGCATGTTATAAATAAACCATGACCCCTGAACAGACGAGTCCAACTAAGAAGGTAAAACAGGTTTTCGGAACACCTTTGTTTAAATTCAACCGTTGTTAAAATATTTTATTTAAAAACAAGGTTCGTATTGATAAAAAGTCTCTGTGGCAAAGTGGGTAAGGTGGTGGTCTCCCAATCTAATGAAATATTTTAGCCAGGGTCCGATACCAGAAAATTCCACAATTTTTTTTCGTGTTTTATTTTTTATTATTCGATCTATTTTCTTTTATCTTTGCAGTGCACCTTTTTTCTTTTCATATGTTTCGTCCATATAAAATATGTATACATTAAAATGGTTTCTCTGTCATCAGGGTTATATCTATATGTAAGCCTACAAATCAGACATGTTTGACATTAATGACTTAACAAATTGTATTACTTAAATTGAATTATTCAGAACTACGTGCAAAGCTATTATTTAAAACGGTATCTTAGGTGATGGAAAAAATGAATAATAAAAAAAGAATAAAAAAAACTGGCAAATAAAAAGCGACTATGTGAGATTCGAACCCACATCTTCCAACTTGTAAAAGTTGGTAACGCTGTTTTTACCACTCGACCACTGTTACTTTGTATTGAAATCGCGGTATTAAATTACTTTGACAAAAACACACCGTAAAGTATAAACATTCAACCCCTCTCACATGGATTAGTCAACAATTAAGGGTTTAGAAAAGTCCAAAACGGGTGAAATTGTGTCACTCGGACTCACTCCTGCCAACACTTCAAACAATTGTTTCAATGAAAATTACTTACATGTTCTTGTACATTATGACAATAACATGCTATAGGCATAGGTCATTTGCCAGACAGAGCAAAACAGAGAAGAAAAATCCAATGAAAAAGTCGAAAAATTGGGATTTCTCCCAAAACAAGCAACTTTTTCCCCATAACAAATTTTCTCCATTCAAATATGTCAATATAATGTGCAAATTCTAATTCAGGTACTACTACCATCGGACATAGAATAGTGAAAGCGGTAACCGATATATTCACGAAAACACATGGCATGCCAAGATTTTTTGGTCGGCCATTTGCAAAAATTGTTTTCAAAATTTGCACGATGTAATTCACAAGTACTTATAAGGTTTACACAAGCTATTGCATTGCAGCTGCCATACCTGATATCTGTAGTGCGTGTTACAATGGCACAAAGCAACGATCCATGGACAGTAAACAACTTTTTCTGATATAAAATTAGTTTACCTAATTCAACTTTCGGTTTCCACCTTGGAGAGCTAGACGATAAAATTAATCCGCAAATTCGTATCTTTAAAAGAAAACAACAATTTAGAAAACATCGCACAACATTGATAAAAGATTGCATTGATGATAAATTGTACAAAATTCTGGATAAAACCGATCGTGGAATTTGATACTTGACATCTGAAAAATACGAACTAATTACTAACGCGCCTCACTCATATGCAGCTATATGCCGTGTGTATTCCGCCGGACGTGTAAACAAAATGAAAACATTTTACAGTTTGGGGTTTAAAAAGGTATTTATTCGCTGGCAATTGATCAGAATCAAGAGCATCTATAAGTTTAAAGACAATGAATAAACGATCCTTCTTCGATTTTCAAAGATTAAGGATCGCGTCAATTGTTATTATGAATGATAAGAAACCGGAACTCGTGTTTGTTGACATTTTAAAAATTGGTTCAAAAACTAATTATTTCGTAAATATACAACTTCCACGCATACTAAACACAATTTAAATGTCTTCTCTTCCCATATTTACATTTTTAAATTAATTATTAAATGAAGTAAGATTTCAACTTGAATTAGGAATAGTATGGTGTACAAAGTTGGTCATTACAAAATTGTATTATCCAGTTATGTATCACGATTTTTTCTGTATAATTTCAATGCAATTACTGAGCAATACTGCTTAATAAAGAGAGGGAATATTATACTAACTGTTGATATAATTTTGATAACAAAGAACTTTTATAATGGGTTATACTTTTGAATTCATGGGATAAAACTCGATAGCATGTAAATTGAAATTTAAAATAAGGCCTAAGGTGTCAAGTGACATATGTTGTGGCTTTGGCAACAATTTTTACTTGAATTTAATCGATAGACTTAAAATAAATGATCATTTATGATAAAACCGCCTTTGACAGCTTGAAAAAATGACCCCATTATCTAACCATACCTCATGTTGCTAAAAAAATAGTTCCACCTTGAATTACATATGAAAAATAAAGAAATGTCACACTTTTTTTCGTAAAGGCAGATTTTCTGAATAAAGAAACTTTGTGTAAGTAGTAGTACTACCTAGTTCAGACCTTGGTGTATGTTTGTGTGAAAAACTAGCCAACTTCTTTCAAGGATAACTATGTTCTCGGTTCTCCAAGAAGTTGTCCTTTTTCGCAATATTTTGATTATGCTGTACAAGGTAAACCAGAATTAAGTTGCTTAACATCTTCTTCTCATTTAGAGCTTTAATTTGATATATACTATGGCATATACATGTTAAGAATAAATGCAATAATCAACTTCAAATTTTATGTTGATACCGGATTTACATGAACCTTAAAAGTACATTTGAGTCTCAAGGTCAGTGGTGGCACTATAATTTACGCAATCTGTATTTGTTTACAACTTTTAACAAATTAATAACATGTAATTTGATAAAGTTCACTTGGTAAACGGTACAAATAAAATCAATTGAGTGGTTCTAAAACAATAAACACGAGTCTATTTGCTTTTAATTTTGACCGGTACATTTTTACATGTACCGTTATATACAAAAGGCTGAGACGGCCCCCAATAAAAAGTCCACGTCCGATGTCTATTGTCGAAGTCCACGTAAGACTCAAAACTCTATTAAGACTATCAAGTTATAAGAAATGAACGAAATTTTATTTACGGAGTTCATGCAGGTATGAAAAAGAAAGTCTAATCACACTTTTGTATGAACCGCTTCGTGGATTCATACAGTGTGATAAGATTTTCTTTTTCATACCTGCATGAAGAAAATTGCATTCATTCCTTAAAACAAAACATTGCCGAATTTTGGTCATTACAAATGCAGATTTCCCAGGTTAATGTTGTTGGACTATATCAGTTATAAATATGGTTTTGCTATTTTCATCAATATTATTTCGTTGTGATCAATAGCAATACACCCTGATACAGTTCCAAATTTTTAACCGTGACCTGCGCATGATGTGAGCAAACAAAAGGTCACGTGGTCTTTTTACTATATAATTCATTGTACGAGTCGTTATTTTCGCGCGAGCATTTTTCATTTATTCTGCCTAAGTATTAAGAATATTTTATACAGTCATTTGCGTTAATTATTAGAGTTTTCAGTTACAGGAATATTTTTGCAACTTTGATTGAAAAAAAGAGATTTTTTGGCTTGTAATCATTCGTACCCTGTCTCCATCGCCCATTACCACCATGCAAGTTCAGGATGAGCTACTGCTTTTGAAAACCATATAAAAAGAATTCTGCAGGAGCAAGTGAGCTCCTTAGTACTGTCCAAGTGTGAGCGGTAATATTTTGCATGTGTTTGTGCTCTAGATTAGAGCCAATAATGGACAGGTCACAGGATGGATTCCCAGCCGCGGAGCGTGGACAATTATAAATTAACTTATTGCTGAAATATTGTTGAGAGGCGTTAAATTAAAAAAAGAAATGAAAAGAAAAATGTTTTAAACTTTTATCAAACAAGAAATGTTAATGTTTTGACTGTCAAGGGCGGATCCAGGATTTTTTTTTTCAAGGGGTGGGGGTGGGGTCTAGCCTATCAGATGGCTTTAAATTTGTGAATTTTGTAATGTTAGATACCATACTGACGCTGTGTAGTCAAAATTCGATTCTCGACCTATTCAAGGCGGGGTACGGACACCCGACCCCCTTTTAGATCCGTCTTTGACTGTCTTACAGAGATTGTTTCAAAAATCATTTCAAGGGGCAAAATAATGAAATACTTTTAATCAGCATTTTCTCCTTTTGCCTCAAGGTTTTCGTTACTATATTACTATATTTTTCATGGGGGTCCAACCGTCCAAGACCAATTGCCAGGGCGGGGGGGGGGGGGTCCACGCCCAAATGATGACTTAAATGCCTATATTGACGCTTTAATTATATAGTCAACATTCAACTTTCGGCTGATTCCAGGGGGGGGGTGCGGATATTCCGACCCCCCCCCCCACTCTAGATCCGCCCTTGCACTAAAAAAACCTACTTTCATGATACCCATTCTGTTATCTGCAAGAGCTTCCAAATTGAATCAGGTGCCGTTTAGGAAAGGGTTAAGCCGCTGTCAAACTTGAAAAGTCTAAATAATTTGTCGTTTGGGAAATGGGCTTTAACAGCTATGTTTTTATTATCAAATTGATCTACGTACATAATGAATTATCTTTCTTCATAAACCTTTCGGTACTGACATAATCATCTTCACACTGAAAATGGCATGTTTCGTACTATTTTTTTTGTTGGGGAAGGGGGGTTTACGTGAATATGACAGTTTAACCTTGCGGCTAGGTCCTCAAAAGATCCGAGGATACTACTTTTTTGGAGGGTCAAAAATGACTTAAAAGCCGATAAAAGCCATAAATGGAAGTCAGTCAATGATATCCCGTCGAGATTCACAGAGGAATCATCACTAAACGGAGTGTGAAGCCTCTTAAACTTCTTCTTTCCTCCGTTCATTTCCATTGCACGTTGGATGCTTTACTCACATTTGGGTCAGAGCCTCGATCTGGCATCAAAAAGTGTTACTATTTTTAGTAACAAATTGGAAGTGTATTTGGGTGTATGAATTTTGTGCTGCGAAAAATATACTGGGAAAAAATAGACTGGGTTTGCCGTTATATTTTGATAAACCATCGGTGTCGTTATAAAATCTCGTAATCACGGCTTGAATTACCCCAGCTTCGGGTAAGAAATTGTGGGTGCAATTACTTTCTTATTTTTACGTCAAATTTCAATCGGATTGTTTCATATGCACCACCCTAGTGACCTCTTTACTCAGATGTATGGCATATTATTTTGTAAAGTTATTTACTTTATCAAAAAAAAAAAAAAAAAAAAAAAAAAATCCCAACCGGCTAGAGAGAAAAATGGTAACACTGCGGCCAAAATAGCCCCGCTTCAGGCCAGAAATTGTGCAATAACTTTCTTATTTCTGCGTCAATTTGTGAGCGGATTTTTGCATGTACCCCACATTACTGATCTCTTTCCTCTGGTGTGTGACTTATTTAAAAACGTCTGGCACTTTTCCCAAATTCGATCCAGACCGAGCAGAAGTATGTCCTGAACCTTGTGTCGTCTTTTCTGGTCTATTGGGATCATTTTTAAGCTGTATTCATTTATGACTCATACAGCAGAGGAACTGCAACAATCCACTTGAAAATTGACGCATACATAAATAAATTTATTGCACAAACTCTTACCTGAAGCAGGTCAAGGTTTGCCTTAGTTCTTATCCACCCCGCGATGCACAATCTCCACCGTGCTGTGCTGAGTATGCAAACTGGAATATAACTACAGCGTGAATCGGGCTGCAGTTACGAGGTTTTTAGTTCTTATCCGTCCCGCGATGCACAATCTCCACCGTGCTGTGATGAGTATGCAAACGGGCATATAACTACAGCGTTAATCAGGCTGCAGTTTCGAGGTTTTTAGTTCTTATCCGTCCCGCGATGCACAATCTCCACCGTGCTGTGTAAAGGTCTGTAAATAGGTGACTAAATCAGTGACTATGCGACCAACCCAAATCAAAGTGCTGAGAGCACTGTAATTGGACGTCTCTGATTGATTGAGCGGGATTGTACATGAACGAAAGATATTTTATTCATTCTTCTGTGTTTAATTCTATAAGATCGGTTTCGGATATACGAAATCGGCTTTAATACAAGAAAACCCTTCTCAGGCTTCAAATTGATTTGATTGCCGTTTCAAAACAACTGATTTGTCTCTATGAATAATCACTATTAATTTGATTACCAAAATCAATTAAGGCCATGCGATTAGCACTTTTGTCTTCTTGTTTCGGTTTACTATGAGTATTGTCGTCAGTTATACTTTTCATTGATTTTATAAAGTACGCTACAAAGCAATTTATTCAAAATGTAAGCCAACGCGCTACATAAATGAAAGCCGCGATAGCTCTCTTAGCAGAGCACTCACCTTGTACTCTTTACACATGTTATATCCGGAAGGCCCTGGGTTCGAATTCTACTCAGACATTGTTCTTTCTAATCATCTTTTTTTATACGCCGCCGGAGGCGGACGTATATTGCCGTCATCTTCTCCGTCTGTCCGTCCGTCCATCCGTCCGTACGTCCGTCCACTTTTCTTGTCAACGCAACTCCTCCTAAGTTTCTGGCTGGATCTTCTTGAAACTTGGTCAATGTTATCACCTCAATTGGTAGATGTGCATGAAGGAAGGATTTTATGGTTCGTTGATTTTTGCCTGAGTTATACCCCTTAAAAACTTAGTCTCTGTGGCTTATTGAAATTGCAGCCTTGTCAACGCAACTCCTCCTAAGTTTCTAGCTGGATCTTAATGAAACTATGTCAATGTTATCACCTCAATTGGTAGATGTGCATGAAGGAAGGATTTTATGGTTCGTTGATTTTTGCCTGAGTAATGCCCCTTAAAAACTTAGTCTCTGGGGCTTATTGAAATTGCAGCCTTGTCAACACAACTCCTCCTAAGTTTCTGGCTGGATATTAATGACACTTGGTCAATTACCTCAATTGGTAGATGTGCATGAAGGAAGAATTTTATGGTTCATTGATTTTTTCCTGAGTTATGCCCCCTTCAATCTTAGTCTCTAGGGCTTAATGATATTTCAGTCTCGTGAACGCAATTCCTTCCAGGTTTTTGACTGGATATTTATAAAAACCTTTTTGTGAACACAACTTTTTACAGGTTTTTGTGTGAATATTTATAAATCCTTGTCAATGTCATTTTTTTTGTCTCAAGTTTTATAAGTGGCGGCGTATATTGTGACCATGGCACTCTTGTTCGACTTCTATCTCCACTATCGTTGGCGAAAAAACGACCGCAGTGATATAGAATCGATCTTAACACAAATTCAACGAAATAAAGTAATGAAACGCCGATCATTTACATACAATTCCGCTCAATCAATGAGAGGCGTCTAAATATAGTGCTCCAAGCACTTTGATTTTTATTCCTGTTTAGAGTAAAAAAAGAAAAAAAAAAGACGGTAGCAGTTTTCCCTGGTTTTGGTTACAAAACAAATTCAATACATACTTTTCCTGAAACAAAATACCAGATGAATTGGAGCACCTAACCATGGATTCCTCATACAAGTACTACCGCAGCATCCTTACATCTACAGATGTGTATAAAAAGAAGAAATTGGGAACGTGCCGTCGGGAAAATGGCAGTGGAGTACAATAAGCAATTTAAATCTTCATATCATTATCAACGAAAATTTGAGAATAGCAATGTCCCTATCTGTACACATATTCATACGATCATCCAGGTACCATCTGTTGCAGACCCATTGCTTCATCTTCTTATCTCAATACACGTAAACGGGTCACTTAAACGAAATAAATACAGATCGCTGTCACTTAGTCTTATACTAGTAATAATCATTGTTGTCATGATCATCGATCAGTATGTAAATAGGTCATGATACTGTCGAATATCAGTGATACAGATGCTGGAGAAAAAAACTCGTAAGAGCAACTATTTTTCTGAATAGGTGGATTTCACTAGTGTCTCATCTGAGGCTGTTCAGATGGAACCCCGATTTGTCATCGAGTCGAACCCGAGTTGCGAAATGAACTCACTCCCCGATAATCAATTTCAAAACCCTGGTTCCAAAGTACGTCTCGTGGAAACCCCGTTCCTTTAAATATGTCAAAGACTTAAACAACAATGATCAAAGAAAAGGAACCTATCATACACAATACGTGCATTAAATTGGGTAATCATTCTAAAATGTGTGTTTTAAGTAAACACATCAAGAAAAACAAACGTTTTAACAAACGTTTTACAGAAGAAATAATCCGAACTGGTTTTGAACCAACGGCGTTCCAAATTTCAAACTGAAAAAAACGTTGCGAGGTTAATCCTTTCCCGTTTGAGCTATCGCTGCTGCGGATGATATAGGGTGTCTGTTTACATTATAACCATAGTGTATGCATGTATCGCTTTCTAAAGATCTTACCCTTTACACAATAAATATTACGAAAGTCAAAAAACTACAAGAAAATGATTAAATCGAAAAAAAGATCGTAAAGTTGGTTAAGACGTGGCATGAATTGAATCGGTCAATGAATCTAATAGTATTTGTTAGAGAACACATAGAAAGTAGGAAAAGATACGACAGTTTTCCTGTATGGTCGCAAAATCTATTTTGAATTTTGGTCAACTGGCAATTGAGTCTGAGAAAGGGTTTTTTGGTAATGAAAACCCAATTCGCCTGTCCAAAAGTGGTTATAAGAATTGTACGTCCTTTCGGACGTCCAATTAAAAACCAACAGAGTGTACGCTTCCCTTCTCAGCGTATTGTGTGTGTACGCTTACCATTTTGAATCAGATGTGTACGCTTCCCATTTCGTTATTTTAATGATCACATCATAATTAACGCTTTTCTGACCAAAACCCTTGGATTTTTAAATAATATATTAACTAGATGGTACGTGCGTACACAATATATTCGTGTAAATGGGCTGTTAAAGCTAAAACTTGGCAATTCGGACTATAAATGTGAACGCTTCTCGCGTTCGGTTTGCACTTAAAAAACTTTGGCTCGAATGTTTGAAGAAACCACTGGATTTCGGACAGAGTGAGTTAGAGCTGGGAATAGCCCTCTCAAAGGCGCGTTACGTGCACTTTATCTCTTCAAAATCCGTAGAGTATAAGCTGAGAAATTAAACAAAACATACCTTGAAGCGGGCGATTTTTCCGTGTGGACGCTTCCAAAAAGTCACGTGGGTTACCCACCGTGGCCATAGCCTATAGCCTAATAAAATGGGCCCATTTGGCAGAAGGGGCCTATCTAACTTCTCTAAGTTTTAGTTTCGATGGGACCGTAGGCTTTTACTTAGTCTATTGTTGACACAAGATCGTATTGCACATGTTTACATTTTGTTCAGTGTAAACAAAACGTTGTGGTTTAAAACGTGATGAATTCTATCACTCGACTTAAATTTTTAACATATTTACGTCAGTCTATCGGTTATATATTCTGATTTTTTTCGGGAGAAAGGGCGGAGCCTAGTAAACGGTTATTACATTGAAGATTGAGGAGAAACAGCGTTTTCAATTAGCGGTAAATCGTCGGTGTTATTGCAAATTATTGTAACTACAGCTTGAATCAAGCTGTATTTACGAGGTTTATTAATAACACGTTTTACAATCGCACAGTCTTTCTATTTCGAAATGTTTTCATGCTCGTGCCGCACGTTTTTCCAAGTATGTTAACCAAGGTATCGAGAAGTAAACTCGTCGAAAAACCTTTTGGCTTAGCCACACCCTTTCAGGTGAATAAAAACGCAATATAACTGTAGACTTGTATACAAACACTAAAAGACAAATATATTCCGTTTTTATTCACCTGAAAGGGTATGGCTAAGTAAAGAGGTTATTCGACGAGTTTACTTCTCGATACCTTGGTAGATATAAGAGAAAAGCGTGCGGCACGAGTATGAACATAATTATTTCGAAATTGAAAGAATGTGCGATTGTAAAAAGTGTTGTTATAAAACCTCGTAACTACAGATTGATTCACGCTGTAGTTATAATGTTTTGCAACAATACGGACGATTTACCGCTACTCGAGAAGGCTGTTTCTCCCAAGCTTAAATGAAGTGAACCGTTTATTAGGCTCCGCCCTGTCTCCCGAATAAAAACAGAATATACATAGTTTTAACGTTTACGAAACCATTTATCGTGAGCTATACGGTCGAATTAATGTCCTAACTCGTTTATTCTCGAAAGAGAAAGGGTTTGCCTTGGGACAATTTTCATCAACAAGCAGTATAGTGTTTGTATACAAGTCTACAGTTATAAACGTTGAGTTATATATCGTCCCTTGACAGCCAGAAGTTGCTATCAGCGGTTAAAATTTAACTGCTGATAGCCACTTCTGGCTGTCAAGGGACGATATATACTTATAAAAAATTTAGTCATGTTTTATATTGTCCAGCAAGATTAACCCGGGACATCTGCATATGTAATGACCCTACTTCGGCAATATTTTGTTAAGACGCTCAACTAACGGACTTAGCGCACGAAAATTAAGTTGTCCCGGGTTGGTGGACAATACAGCAATGTTTTGTTTACATTTGAACAAAATGTAAACATGTGCCATACGATCTTGCGCCAACAATAGTCTGCTTAGTAGATCCTTCCTTATTCTTTAATTTGATACCAAGAAAGTGAAATCAAGTGCACCAAAACCTTTAGCTATGCCTCCGCAAGGGCGGATCTAGGGATGGGGTCATGGGGTCATGACCCCCTTTCCCCCCCCCCCCCCCCGGAATTGGCCGAAAATTGAATTTTGACTATATAACTTCTCAATAAAAACTGTCATTTGGGCTTTGACCCCCCCCCCCCCCCCGGAATAAAAATCCTAGATCCGCCCTTGCTCCGTGGCACAACCACTATCAGCGTCGGATGCGAGATTTCTTTCAGGGGGTCGAATATGCAAATTTCGTTTTCCTAATATCACACAATTTTGACTAAATTTCTGCATGAAAATGAAATAATCAGGCTACAGCGGGGGTTCGTTTGAACCCGCCCCCGAACTCCCCCTCTGGATCCGCCACTGGACGCTATCGGTATGTAGGCCCAACATATCCCATATGAGAGGTCACGGTCTGACAAAAAAATGATTGAAACACATCCTAGTAGTAGGCGCAGCAACCCTTACGCAAAAACGCAATTGCGTACGTGTACATTGCAAAAAAACAAAAACAAAAAAAAACATGGATTTTTATGCTCCCCGAAGGGAGAGCATATAGTCGCCGCTTCGTCTGTCCGTCCGTCCGTCCGTCCGTCCTGTCCGTCCGTCATTCCGTCCGTCCGTCCGTCCGTCCGTCCGTCCGTCCGTCCGTCCGAAGCAATATCTCCATAACCCTTGGGCCAAATCAAATGAAACTTACCATGTGAACTCCCTGTGACAAAATGCCGATGTACTTTTCCCCGTTTTTGGATTTGAGGCCTTGTCATGGGAAAAGGGGACTTATGGTGAAATATAGTTTTTCTCTAATTTCTCCTAGTCTAATGGTCAGAATTTGATGAAATTTCATATTTGAGTAGCAAATCAGATGCCCTTGACAATAAAGTGCTCTCCATGGCATACATTTATTGTGACAATGCCTTATTCGGGGAGCATTGTCCGTCTCTGACGGCCCTTGTTGTTTTTGTTTCCATTGAAATAAACACCTGAATCGCATAAAATATGCCCTACATACCAAATACCCACCAGGAGCCACGAATGACCATGGTCATTCGTTGCTCCAGGTTGGCATTTGGTAAGTATTTCATAAGAAATCTAGATCTAGGCCTACATTAAATTTTCAAAAAAATATGGTACCGCAAGGCCCAGCCCCAGCAGTATGGAGCCCGCTATCAAACCTCCCCTAAAACATTAGGCATGCGTTTTGCGTAGGCTACACTTTATTTTCGGCTAGCTACGCCACTGCTGAGTTGAGTATGCCTACACTGACGATATGCCAGTGTGAAGAACCATATTTCATGCAACTGTCTATCCTACAGACAGAATTATTGCAACAAAAGGAGGGGATCCATTTTTGACGGATTTTATTTTGTGTAGCCTACTAGCCCTACTTCTATAGGGGCAACCCGAAAGCATTTCCCGTTGTGGAGTGTTTCCAATAGGGTTTTATCATTAAACACTGACGTAATTCAATCGGACAAATAAGAAATACAATGTTTTCATTGGTTGGTTGCCTATCTGGACATGTGACATCGATATATCTTTAGCACAATACAACAAAAAAGTACGAAATATCTCGGATGTACCATCACTCACGATCTCAACCGGGGAATTTCCCCGAAAGCATATTACCAACATCACGAGCAAAGCAAATCAGACCCTTGGATTCCTACAACGAAACCTGAATGTCTCATCAAAAACAATAAAAGAAAAGCATATAAGCACTGGTAAGACCACAAATAGAATACGCCAGTACAGTCTGGGATCCCTACAAACAAAACCAAATTGATCAAGTAGAGAAGGTACAAAGGAGGGCCGCCCAGATATGTGATTGGTAGGTACAGAAATAGATCCAGCGTCGGCAATATGATAAATGAATTAAAATGGCAAGACCTACAAGAACGTAGAAACGGTCCTACTAAATACTGCAAAAGACATGCAAAGACAGACAAAGACGGACAAAGACATGCAAAGACAGACAAAGACACCACAAAGACACGCAAAGACAAATATTTCTTACATTTACATTAAAATTTTGAAAATATAGGCTTTCATAAATGTAGGTCTAGTTCTACTCGCATAGTTAATTACATTTTATATGCTGGAAAAGTTAAGAAATTACTAAATTCTTTGAATAGTTTGATTCTATTATTTTAAGTTATAATGTGTTCCTTTTGTATTGCTGCATAATGTCTCTTGAAAGTAAAAAAGCAAAGAAAAATATTTTGATTGACGCTCAAAATATACTACTCCCTGTCACATTAAAAAGTAACTTTCAAAAGGTGCGCCAAAAACTCACCCAAATTCTTCACCTGAAGAGTAAGATTTTAATATTAACCATCATAGGATAAATCATATTTTAATTGTAACGAATGGTATCCTATTCCACTTTACCATGATGTCGATTTTATGTTAAAAATAAAAGAAAAAAATCTTATCTTTTTCTGAAAACGCTAAGCTATATCAAAATAAAATGCATAAATTTTATGTGCATACAAAATATATTTTTAACTGCAATTTCCGAACACTTTATTCTTAATATTTTCATACGAGTATATGTGAAGATTGCGAAATTAATCATGGTGCTATTAACCCTTTCCCAGAATCGTACGATCGTTGATAATACGGGGCCCTGGTTTTGACGTCCGTAATAGAAAAGGCATGAGAAAACATTGAGCCAAAAGAAGAAACTGCTGATACCCAGCAGTCTCTTCTTTTGTCTCAATATTTTCTTTGCTATATTGTATACAAAGTACATTTGTCGTCTGCAACAGCTTTTGAAATGGAAATTTGGAAAATTTGCCGTGTGGGAAGGGTTAAAGCTAAATTAGAAGGAATATGTTTAAAATCATGCGTGTCACACTTGTGCGCAGCAAGTAATTATTAATTTATTGCCCAATAATCCACTTAACTCCTTGTCTATTAATGAATGACATAAGCAAACGATACACCTGCCTTATTTACCTATCACCAGAATCATCATAAATTTACCCTTTCCCAAACAACACGTCCACAGTAGGAAAGGGCTTAGAACACATGGAGAAAAAAAAGAAGAAGTTGCTGATAATCCACAATATCTCATTTTCTCTTTATCATTTCATATGCTTTGATATAGACATTTTTTTCTTTGATATCAATATTTGAAAAAAGCGCATTATTTGCAATAATTATAATCATGACGCTATGTCTAGATAACAGAGAAACGCAATAATACAAAAGGATGTTTTACATTGTTTTTTCTCTATTTTATATTTTGATGGGGATGTAAAAAGGCTTCAACCCATTACCAGATGGCAAGATTTTGGACTTGTCCTAATTCATTTATTGTCTTTTCTGGAAAAAAATCATTGTGGGGAAACCAAGAAATTGCTTGTCACTAGCAATTTCTTCGTTTTTCGCAATGTTTTCAAAACAATTAAATTGGAGAGTCAAAAGGAGTCACCGTGTGATAATGGGTTAATAGTAGTAGTAGTGGTGGTAGTGGTAGTAGTAGTAGTAGCAATAGCAGCAATAGCAACAACAACAGCAGCAGCAGCAGCAGTAGCAGTAGTAGTAGTAGTTGTAGCAGCAGCGGAAGTAGCAGCAACATCAGTAGTAGTAGTGGTGGTGGTAGTAGTAGTACTAAGTAGTAAAAGTAGCAGTAGCAGTAGTTGTAGTAGTAGCAGCAGCAATAGTGCATAAATGCATGTCTGTGTGGTGTCCTATTGTGTCTTTGTGGTGTCTTTGTCTGTCTTTGCTTGTCTTTGTCTGTCTTTGTTTGTCTTTGTCTGTCTTTGTCTGTCTTTGCGTGTCTTTGTCTGTCTTTTGCAGTATTTAGTAGGACCCCGTAGAAAAAATGCTAGACTGTGTATGCTATACAAAATAACAAATAATAAAGTAGAAATAAATCCAGATAAATATCTATCAAGACCGACTAGACAAAGTAGAAACAAACATAACAAAAGCTTCTCCATTCAAAACGCAAATAAAGATGTTAGGAAATGGTCGTTCTTTAACAAAACCGTAAAACTAAAGACTGCAATCTCCCCCCTCCTGAGTTAGCCGAATGAGCACTCAGGACAAAGAATAATCAAGAGAGTGGGAGGGGTGGAAGAAGAAGAAGAAGAAGAAGAAGAAGAAGAAGAAGAAGAAGAAGAAGAAGAAGAAGAAGAAGAAGAAGAAGAAGAAGAAGAAGAAGAAGAAGAAGAAGAAGAAGAAGAAGAAGAAGAAGAAGAAGAAGAAGAAGAAGAAGAAGAAGAAGAAGAAGAAGAAGAAGAAGAACCGCAATACGTATTTCCTCCAATCACAATGGGGGAGATCGCGTAAATTTTACAATCACGCAGTTAAAACGCTTATCGACTGGATACCGGCTTTTCAAAGAGCTTGATGTACATGAGATATCTAAGGCCGGGTACCAATAAAAAAAGTTCGTCTGCAGAGAAGCAAACTTGACAAATTTCCAAAATGCCAAAGAAAAACAAAGAATCTGTTGCTTCTACCAGCAAGAAATCAACATCAAATGACGATGAATACGAATTTAACTCTCCTAGAAGCAGTAATCCAAGTGGAAGTCCTCCAAGAGGTAAAATATTTTGTTTAGAAGATACCAAATGGTGGGCGCGCCACGGTCATTTGAAATCTGGGTTTTCCCTCCATGCTATTTTGTCATTTTTGGGAAAGGAATCTGACCAAATTGGAAAATAAACACACAAAATATCTCGTTTTCATAAAAAAAGAAAGGGAGACAATCATTTTTCAATAATGAAAGTTAACTTTCTAAAATAGGACAATTGGGAAAAATGGATGAAAGCTTTCTTTTGGAAAACAGCTGTTTGCTTAGGAAAACCTTTGCTCATGAATCACTTTGTAGCAGCAGGATCATTTAAATTTGGTGGAGATTGAGTCAACTCCATTAGGGTCAGTTCGGGTATCCTCGAGTACTTTATTTCGACGCATCACTATTACGACGCCATTTTTGTTTTGGCCTTCCTTTCGATTAGACAACACCGAATGACGTCATTCTTGCACACGCCTGTCAGTATATTCCAAGGATTTTCCTTGGGGAGAAAATGTTGAAAGTTAGTGTGGTGTTCAAGACAAAATAACTAGAGTCAAAATCATAGTTTTAGATTTATTTACGTGACCATTTCTTCTACATGCGCAATCGCAACTTCTTGAATACAAACATAAAAGAAAGACAACTCTACTTCACTTTAACTTGTTTAACATCAAAGGTTACTTCCCTTAATATACCACATATCCTCCCCCTTAAGATTTTGACATGTATTTTCTTAATAAAATCTCTTTATAATTATACCAAAGTTTTGAATGTTTTCCTGAAATAACTTGAAATAATTTTTCTGTATCTATCAACCTCAAAATCTTTTTTGAAACAGTTAATGAAAACATCAAGCAGAAAAGCTTTAACAGAAATTTACCCTAACACTGTCATTATACACCAATTATTGAATCATACAAAAACAATAAAGCCTGAATGAACTACTTTGTTCAAATGAAGCTCAACTAATAAAATGACTCAGTAATCGCTCAGTCTCTGCTGTACTCTCAACTATTTACATAGTCCTTGAATCGAACCGGTTTTCTCTTTATTCTTGTTGGTCGAATAATTGCCGATTTCGGTGATTGGACTTCTATATCCTGTGGCATCGACTTCTCTGGACTCCCAGCCTTTGGAATCTGACTATCGTTGTTGGTTTCACTCTGTGAATTGGGTGATATTTCACTATTTTCATTAAATGACTCACTTATCTGATCTTCTACACTTTCATTTTCAAATTTACTTTCACTGATATCTGGATTAATAGATATTTTCTCATCTTCATAACACTTTTTTATCTGATCAACATGCCTTTTCACAACACTGTGATCACTTAACTTCACTCTATACATAACAGACCCTAACTTTTCCACAACTATGCCTATTAACCATTTCTCTCCATGTACACCATAATTCTTCACATACACTCTATCC
The DNA here is from genome assembly GCA_963680895.1 of Fragum sueziense. Lineage (NCBI taxonomy): Eukaryota > Metazoa > Mollusca > Bivalvia > Cardiida > Cardiidae > Fragum > Fragum sueziense. The sequence goes on along the minus strand of CAVMGG010000823.1, from coordinate 32,751 downwards.
CCTTCCTGGAAATCTCTCAAGCTCCTTGATGGATGATTCACTTGTTGATTGTTTTGTCTACTCTCCACCGCTTCACGCAGATTTGGACGCAAGAGATCCATTTTAGTTTTCAATTCTCTATTCATCAACAACATTGATGGTGTCACTCCGGTGGTTGTTTGAACCGTTGTTCTGTAACTTAACAAAAATCTTGATACTTTAGTGTCTATCGAACCCGGACCTTGTTTTTTCATACCATTTTTGAAAATTTGAACCGCTCGTTCAGCCAATCCATTTGAAGACGGATGAAATGGTGCAGAAGTCAAATGTTTAATACCATTTAATGACATGAACTAATTAAACTCAGCGCTAACAAAGCATGTGGCATTGTCCGATACAATGACATCTGGCAGACCATGAACAGAAAATGCTTTTCTGAGTAATTCAATCGTAATTTGACTTGTGGATTTGGTTGTTGTAAAAACTTCCATCCATTTTGAGTAAGCATCTATTATGATAAGAAACATTTGACCCATGAAAGGTCCTGCATAATCAATATGGATTCGTGACCAAGGCCGCTTAGGCCATTCCCATGAATGTAATGGTGAACTGTCAGACTTTTTATTGTTTACTTGACAATTGTGACATTTTTTCACTGTCATTTCAATATCTTTATCCATGTTGACCCACCATACATATGAACGTCCTAATGATTTCATTTTGCTTATACCAATGTGACCATCATGCAGTTGTTCTAATACTGAAGCTTGACCCTGACTTGGTATTACAACTCTAGTTCCCCATAGTATGCAATCATAAACTACAGAAAGCTCTAATTTTCTATTGAAATATGGCTTAATTGCATCATCCACTTGAGAAGGCCATCCCTGTAAAATGAACATTTTCACCTTACTTAATATTGGGTCTTTATTTGTCCAATTACTGATCTGTTTAACTGTAATTGGGCTAGATTCATTCAGAAAATTGATCAATAGAGTAGTTTCCCCAGGAATAGGTGGTTCCCCAGTATCAATTTTTCTTGGAAATCTGCTCAAACCGTCAGCATGACCAATACATGATCCTGGCTTATGTACCAGTACATAATTGTAAGCACTTAGAGTCAATGCCCACCTTATAATTCTTGCAGAGGCCATAACTGCAATCCCTTTCCCTTCTTTCAACAAACCTAACAGTGGTTTATGGTCTGTTACTATGGTAAAAGGTTTATTATTGGCATACAAATACTGATGGAATTTTTTAACCCCAAAAATTACAGCTAACCCTTCTTTTTCTAACTGACTATAGTTCTTTTCACTTCTAGTTAGTGTTCTAGAAGCAAATGCAATGGGACGTTCTGACCCATCATCCATCTTATGGGACAATACGGCTCCCAACCCATACTGGGATGCATCACATGTTAATATGATGTCTTTTGATTGATCAAAATGAACCAAAATTCCTGAATTCATCAATAACTGTTTTGACCTTGACCATGAGTTCTCTTCTTGTTCACCCCACTGAAATGCTTGACCTTTTTGCAACAGTCTATATAATGGTGATAGTACATCAGAGATATTTGGTAAAAACTTTGCATAGTAGTTAATAAGACCTAAATAGCTCTGAAGCTCCTTTTTGTCTTTCGGCCTTTCCATCTGTTCAATTTCTTCAACTTTTTCCCTCAAAGGTTCTACCCCTGATTCTGTTAATTTGTGGCCCAGATAAACCACTTCCCTACTCATGAAGATACATTTACTCTTCTTTAATTTCATCCCTGCTTCTTTTAATCTCTGAAAAACTTGACGTACCCTCGAATTATGCTCTTCAACTGAGTTCCCAGCTACTAATATATCATCTACTCTAACCCTTACCCCTTCAAGTCCTTGTAAAATACTGTCCATAACTCTTTGGAAGATCCCCGGGCTTGAGGAAATACCAAAACAAAGTTTATTATACTGATAAAGACCTTTGTGGGTAATAATAGTGGTTAAAGGCTTCGAACTTTCTTCAAGTTCGATCTGCTGATAAGCATTACTCAGATCAAGTTTTGAAAAAAACTTCCCCTTTAAATTAGCAAACAAGTCCTCAGTTTTAGGTATTGGGTAATTATCAAGACATGAGACTGGATTAATGGTAACCTTGTAATCTCCACAAATTCTTATACTACCATCATCTTTGACAATTGGTACTATTGGCGCAGCCCAATCAGAATATTGCACTTTAGTCACGGTCCCCTCCCGTTCTAATCGGTCCAATTCAAACCCAATTTTATCCTTAAGTGCATATGGAACCGGGCGGGCTTTGAAGTATTTCGGCTGAATGTTGTTTTTCAAAACAATTTTCGCCCTTGCCCCCTTATAAGTGCCAATTTCCCCATCAAATAGTACTTCATACCCCTTTAGAAGATCCAATTCCTCAGAATGTGAAAAAATTTCATGCCAGTTTAGCCTTATATGCTTTAACCAATCTCTGCCCATTAAGTTTGGTCCATCGCCTTCAACAACTATGGCTGAAAAAGTCCTATTTTCATCTCCATGTGAAATATCGACCATTGTTTCACCAAGAATCTTGATCTCCTCGCCTGTATAGGTCCTTAACTTTGTATCAGTCTTTACTATCTGTCCCCCTATTTGGTCAAATGTACTTTGTGATATTACCGACTTTGACGCTCCTGTATCGACCTCCACTGGAATCAAACAACCATTAATGTTCATCGTTACCATAATTGGTTTTTCCTGCGAACTCCCCATTCTATAAAAGGAATATTCATCACAGTCCTGACTCCCATTATCCGTAACATCGTCCTCAAGATACTTTTGTTTCTGTCCCTGGTAGGCCTTTTTCTTCGATTTAGGTTTTGCACCCGACTTTTCTTCTGATTGTCTACATTTCTTCTGTATGTGACCCTTTTTCTTACATTTGTAACATTCTGAATCTTTATAGAAACAGTCATTTGGTGTGTGGTTTTTACCTCCGCAACGCCAACACTCAGTCAATTTTGGCAGTTCTTTGGCACTTTTCTTCTTAAACCCCGACTGCTTCACGGAATTGACACTAACCTTATCATTCCTCTGCAAGTCAGCAGCACTTTTCTCTGCCTGCTCCATACCTTGGGCAAGTTCAAGGGCTTTCTTAAAATTCAACTCAGGTTCAGAAAGTAAACGTCTCTGTATCCTATCATTATTGACTCCACAGACTAGTCTATCTCTCAACATTGGCTCTAATGTTGCACCAAAATTACAATCTGTAGACAAATTCCTCAAATGTGCTACAAAGTCTGATACTGTTTGGTCAGCTCGCCGGAAACAACTGTGAAATTTGTACCTCTGAACTATTTCAGAAGGTTTCGGTTGTAAATGGTTCTTTACCAAATTTGACAGTTCCTGGAAAGTCTTATCGCCAGGTTTAGCTGGTGACAGTAAATCACACATCAATTTGTAGATTCTGCTACCACAAACAGACAAAAATATGGCTTTCCGCTTGTCCGCGTCATCAATATCGTTGGCCAAAAAGTAATGTCCCAGACGCTCGACATATTGACCCCATTCCTCTTCAGAATCGTCAAATTCCTTAATTCGACCGTATGCCGCCATCCTGTAGGGTTTTCTTTACCTCGTCGCCAATTTGTGGTGTTCAAGACAAAATAACTAGAGTCAAAATCATAGTTTTAGATTTATTTACGTGACCATTTCTTCTACATGCGCAATCGCAACTTCTTGAATACAAACATAAAAGAAAGACAACTCTACTTCACTTTAACTTGTTTAACATCAAAGGTTACTTCCCTTAATATACCACAGTTAGCGATTTAGAAGTACTATTTTAATTATGATTTATATGAAACACTAAAAAAACCTATTTTTTCTTATGACCATTTTTCCAAAATCTTAAAATTGTTATTTTCTGTAAATTTATGAAAACGAAAAGCATACCAGCGAACACCAGCAATATTATTATTTTTAGAATGTCATGTGGCAGACATTTGCAATGTAATGTGATTTCATAATGAATATTTCACTGTTTAGGCGTAGAAAAAAAATATGTGTGTTTCAGGTTTCCCGACCGACTCAACCAAAATATGGCCGACTTAATTATTTTTAAGGAGTTTTCAAAAATAAAAAAACAAAAGTACCGATCCGGACCCATTTTGCCATAGGCTAAATGCCCATCATTCTTGCCGTAACGTTGCGAGTTTCTATTTCTGTATATTAATATATTCCGTGTCACAAGTTTGATTTTAAAATCCATCTAGGGAATCACTTTGGGCGCCGCTTTAAAGAAAATGACTCGTAGCCTACCAAAAATCTTAATAAACAAAAGAGCGAACAAAACAAAATCAAAGAAGAAAAATTTTAACTGTTAGCAAGATTACAGCAACTGTACATCCTACTTACTGTATTTCCCGTAGATTGAATAAAACGCATGCTTTTTACTAGATTTCTTTTCACCTGGGAATGATAAAAGTACCTTGTCCGAAAAAATCCAAGTGTAACAAAGATTGTCCAATTAATGGTCAAACTGACAAACTGTAAAAATCGGCAGTCTGTAAAAATGATTTTCCAAGAGATGAGAATTGATAAGGTTAACTACCCTAGATAAATATGTATCGGGTAGTTAATCGGTTATTGTTTGGAGAAATGGTAAGAAAAGCGTGTTTCCTAATATAACCACAACAGCGGTCCCTTTGATGTGAAAAAGCGTGCGACGACCTTCACTCGTGTTCTTTGTCTTAGAAATCGGTCATCACAAAGTCACGGATGAAGTCGCGTGTCTGTAATCAGTTACATGTCAATCATTCTTTCGGGTACAGTCTGGGGGCGGAGAAAACAAATTTATTACATATGATTGGGTGTAATTCGGTCCAATTCCCTGTCAATCAATAAGGAAATATGCTTTCCGCTTTATCTTTAACTTGACAAAAGCGACGTAACAACAGCGTATAATGACTGCTGCTACAACATTGTTGATAAGACCGGGAATTAATGGAAATTTTTGGAAGCTGGTATTTGAAATATAAAACATGGAGTACGGAAAATATTCTTTCATTTGTAAAGAAGGTACTCTTATCATATTTTCAATTTTGTGTACACACAAACACCATCGAATATACAGTCAAAGCTTCTTTTGTTCCGAGTCATGCTTTTAATGTTTTTTTTTTTTTTTAAATGAATCGACATATATTTAGCTGCGATCGCAATGCACGCCAGTGCCTGAATTTGACCAGATGGATTATTTTTCCGGTATCTTTACCTGTTTTTAACTACGCTAATTAGACCTGACAACTTGCTATTATGTCGGATGTCAAACAATGGATTAACCGTTGACCATTAAACTAACAATTAATGTTAGTGCATCAAAATACTTTGTTGATCTTATAGTGTTAACAGTTAACTTGCGTTGTCATACCCATTATCTTTTTCCAAAATTAAGGGATGACCATTTTGCGAAATGTTCGAAATTAGGGACATAAAATAAATTATTTTGAAGAATTATAGGTTTCCGATCTTTTAGGATTTCCAATCACTTCAATGAAAGACAATACCCTTTAAAGACTCGTGCAGTCATAATAACCCTTTCCCAAATAGCCAAATTTTTAATACTGGGTGTACTATTTTGAACGCTGCTGCAGGTTACATGAGGATAATAAAAAACAAGAGGGCCATTGGCCCTGAAGCGCTCACCTGACAGGCCCATAGGAAGCAATTTCATAATGGGGGGCTATAGACTCTATCCTAAATATTGGGGGGTGGGGGCTAATTGGGATTTCCCCAAAATTTTAAGTGTAAAATTAAGAAAAATTGGTATTTTTGGCCAACTTTGGAAGGGTTTAGCCCCCCTAGCCCCCCCTGTTCCTACAGGCCTGCCTGACATAATAGCTTTCTGTATATGGTGTGTCTGAGCCTCCAAAATGATCACATTTTACTAAGATTTGTGGCCTGTATAAGATAATCATTCTGACAAATTTTCAGCTTGATTGGGCAAAAAAAATCCCCAAGACTGGACCCCATGACCTAGTTTAGGACCCCAGATGACCAAATTTTGAAATTGTCTGAGATTTTATCAAGATAATTATTCTGACTAGGCTGATTGGGCATAAAATGTGGCCTCTAGAGTGCACACAAGGTTTTTCTTAAATTTGACCAAGTGACCTAGTTTTTGACCCCAGATGACCCAATTTCAAACTTTTTGTACATTTCATCAAGACAATTATTATGAGCATATTTCAGGTTGATTGGGCAAAAAATGTGGCCTCTAGAGTGCACACAAGGTTTTACAAAGATTTGACCCTGTGACCTAGTTTTTGACCCCAGATGACCCAATTTCAAACGTGTCGGAGATTTTATCAAGACAATCATTCTGAGCAAATTTCAGGTTGATTGGGCAAAAAATGTGGCCTCTTGAGTGCACACAAGGTTTTTCTAAGATTTGACCCTGTGACCTTGTTTTTGACCCCAGATGACCCTATTTCAAACTTGTCCGAGATTTCATCAAGATAATCATTCTGATCAATTTTCAGGTTGATTGGGCAAAAAATGTGGCCTCTAGAGTGCACAAAAGGTTTTTTCTAAGATTTGACCCCGTGACCTAGTTTTTGACCCCAGATGACCCAATTTCAAACTTGTCTGAGATTTCATCAAGACAATCATTTTGAGCAAATTTCAGGTTGATTGGGCAAAAAATGTGGCCTCTAGAGTGCACACAAGGTTTCTCTAAGATTTGACCTAGTGACCTATTTTTTGACCCCAGATGACCCCATTTCAAGCTTGTCCGAGATTTCATCAAGTCAATCATTTTGAGCTAATTTCAGGTTGATTGGGCAAAAAATGTGGCCTCTAGAGTGCACACAAGGTTTTTCTAAGATTTGACCCTGTGACCTAGTTTTTGACCCCGGATGACCCAATTTCAAACTTGTCCGAGATTTTATCAAGACAATCATTCTGAGCAAATTTCAGGTTGATTGGGCAAAAAATGTGGCCTCTAGAGTGCACACAAGGTTTTCCTAAGATTTGACCCTGTGACCTAGTTTTTGACCCCAGATGACCCAATTTCAAACTTGTCCGAGATTTGATCAAGACAATCATTCTGAGCAAATTTCAGGTTGATTGGGCAAAAAATGTGGTCTCTAGAGTGCACACAAGGTTTTTCTAAGATTTGACCCTGTGACCTAGTTTTTGACCCCAGATGACCCAATTTCAAATCCGTCCGAGATTTTATCAAGACAATCATTCTGATCAATTTTCAGGTTGATTGGGCAAAAAATGTGGCCTCTAGAGTGCACACAAGGTTTTTCTAAGATTTGACCCAGTGACCTAGTTTTTGAACCCAGATGACCCAATTTCGAACTTGTCCGAGATTTTATCAAGACAATCATTCTGATCAATTTTCAGGTTGATTGGGCAAAAAATGTGGCCTCTAGAGTGCACACAAGGTTATTTTAAGATTTGACCCAGTGGCCTAGTTTTTGACCCCAGATGACCCAATTTAAAACTGGTCCGAGATTTCATCAAGACAATCATTCTGAGCAAATTTCAGGTTGATTGGGCATAAAATGTGGCCTCTAGAGTGCACACAAGGTTTCTCTAGGATTTGACCCAGTGACCTACTTTTTGACCCCAGATGACCCAATTTCAAACTTGTCCGAGATTTCATCAAGTCAATCATTTTGAGCTAATTTCAGGTTGATTGGGCAAAAAATGTGGCCTCCAGAGTGCACACAGGGTATTTCTAAGATTTAACCCCGTGACCTAGTTTTTGACCCCGGATGACCCAATTTCTAACTTGTCCGAGATTTCATCAAGACAATCATTCTGAGCAAATTTCAGGTTGATTGGGCAAAAAGTGTGGCCTCTAGAGTGCACACAAGGTTTTCCTAAGATTTGACCCTGTGACCTAGTTTTTGACCCCAGATGACCCAATTTCAAACTTGTCCAAGATTTGATCAAGACAATCATTCTGAGCAAATTTCATATTGATTGGGCAAAAAATGTGGCCTCTAGAGTGCACACAAGGTTTTTCTAAGATTTGACCCTGTGACCTAGTTTTTGACCCCAGATGACCCAATTTCAAACTTGTCCGAGATTTTATCAAGACAATCATTCTGATCAATTTTCAGGTTGATTGGGCAAAAAATGTGGCCTCTAGAGTGCACACAAGGTTTTTCTAAGATTTGACCCAGTGACCTAGTTTTTGACCCCAGATGACCCAATTTCAAACTTGTCTGAGATTTCATCAAGACAATCATTCTGATCAATTTTCAGGTTGATTGGGCAAAAAATGTGGCCTCTAGAGTGCACACAAGGTTTTTCTAAGATTTGACCCAGTGACCTAGTTTTTGACCCCAGATGACCCAATTTCAAACTTGTCCGAGATTTCATCAAGACAATCATTCTGAGCATATTTCAGGTTGATTGGGCTGAAAATGTGGCCTCTAGAGTGCACACAAGGTTTCTCTAGGATTTGACCCCGTGACCTACTTTTTGACCCCAGATGACCCAATTTCAAACTTGTCTGAGATTTCATGAAGACAATCATTCTGAGCTAATTTCAGGTTGATTGGGCAAAAAATGTGGCCTCTAGAGTGCACACAAGGTTTTTCTAAGATTTGACCCCGTGACCTAGTTTTTGACCCCAGATGACCCAATTTCAAACTTGTCCGAGATTACATCAAGACAAACATTCTGAGCAAATTTCAGGTTGATTGGGCAAAAAATGTGGCCTCAAGAGTGCACACAAGGTTTTTCTAAGATTTGACCCCGTGACCTAGTTTTTGACCCCAGATGACCCAATTTCGAACTTGTCTGAGATTTGATCAAGACAATTATTCTGATCAATTTTCAGGTTGATTGGGCAAAAAATGTGGCCTCTAGAGTGCACACAAGGTTTTTCTAAGATTTGACCCCGTGACCTACTTTTTGACCTCAGATGACCCAATTTCAAACTTGTCTGAGATTTCATCATAACAATCATTCTGAGCAAATTACAGGTTGATTGGGCAAAAAATGTGGCCTCTAGAGTGCACACAAGGTTTTTCTAAGATTTGACCCCGTGACCTAGTTTTTGACCCCAGATGACCCAATTTCGAACTTGTCCGAGATTTCATCAAGACAATCATTCTGAGCAAATTTCAGGTTGATTGGGCAAAAAATGTGGCCTCTAGAGTGCACACAAGCCAAAGGTTGACGCACGACGCACGACGGACGACGGACGACTGACGACGGACGACGGACGACGGACGACGGACACAGCGGTATCACAATACCTCACCATGAGCACTATCGTGCTCAGGTGAGCTAAAAAGAAAAGAAAAAAAAAATCCGACCTACCGACCCAGGTTGAATTTTCTGAGGAAACCTGAAACACACATATTTTTTTATTAGGCCTTAGTAAGATGTACTTGTTATCCCCATTTTGTGTGATTGACAGAATAGCCTATAACAATAATGTTGTTTTGAAATGCTTACTCATGCTATTTTCCTTTGTTTTCTTTAAAAAAAAATCTCAAGGCAAGTGAAGGGATTTCTCTCCTACGTCAATGACAACAGTTTGGTCATGAGTAAAGCTTCGTAAGTAAAGCCTTCCCGAAATTTTGTATCTAAGGGTTGGTTCTAGAATTCCATACTGCTGTGTAGTGGTTCTAATAGAGGCCCCTTTATCCCTTCATAGTTGATAAGCACATCTTTATTAATTCATAAATTTTTTCCATATATATCGTTTCCTAATATGATTTACTGGTTTCTCATACTGAAAAGAGAATTGTACTTTAGTTTTTGTAAAGCTAAATATAGAAACCAATCAAATGCGTCGTTTCTCTGTACTCTCACTTCCGCCATATTGGAACCCACTACCCGACATTTTTTGAGATTTTTCATTTCAAAAAAGTTTTTAGTGATATCAAAAAGTTTCTGAAAGATGAATGAATGAATAAACTTCATTTTGCAAAGGTAAACAAATTATTTTCATTTGTTCTTGATTTCCTAATTATTGATTGTTTCTTAGATGCGTAGGAACTAAGTACACTAGGATAAATACGGACAGGCCGGTAATACGGACATCTCACTTTGAGTGTCTATCCTCAATCCTCAATCCGCGGCCTCTTCGGCTCAGGTTGTCTCGTTTGTAGTATTTAGTCTCTGAGTGCGGGTATAATCACTTATGTAACTAGACTCATATGTACTTCTATATCAGGATTTTCTACCGTAGAGGCATAAAAACGGACCGATTCTGTTTAAATTTTAACCATTCTATAACTCTTAAGTTTGTAAAGAAATCGTTATTAATTATTTGAAACGACGTGATTTTTCGTTCATTCAGAGCATCCCCTGCTTTCCTACATTTTCTGACGAGACATGAAACTGCAGGAGCATTCAAAACAGGCGTAATAAAAAAAGTTGTGTGTTTCCGGTTACCCGACCATGCCTATTTTTTTACCCCCGACCCTAATTTTTTTAGCAATTTTTAGGGACATGTCTTGGTAAAAGTTCAATTCACCGAAAGTTATATCGCTACTAGGTCAATAAAAACCGATGTATTTCAGTCAGGGTGTCCGATCACGTAGAAATGTACGTGAATCACGTAATTTGAACAAAAATCACGTACTACTTTCTCACCCAAAACGTCTAAGAACGTACGCAAAATGAACCCGCATTATGTATAATAATAAGATGACAATTTTCCCCGTTGTTTACGAAAGAAAATACAAGTTTGTTAGCTGAGTAATAAAACCGAAACTGCCAAATTCGGTCATTCTGATCCCTTTAACTTTTCCGCCATTTGTAGGTGGCCAAGACGCTGCGTTTTTTGGATCTATTCAACCAAAACACTGTATAATTGCGAGCGTCTGCATGATCATGGCATCTACTGAACAGACTGGATCTTTTTTAATTTGATCGGTCTTTAATTTCAAATGCTCATAATCAGAAAGTCAACATGAATAGGGGGAAACGACGAAGAAAACACTGGACCACCATCCACTGTTGAATTTAAAACTAAAATTCATGGCTCTGCCATTTCGACTGGCTTCGTTCGGATAGAGAAAAGGGAACAATGCAGATACTTATTAGAGGCCAAGCTGAAAACGGAAACTGCTTCATGGTTGGTGTAACTCTCCAAAGCCGAGGTCTATTTATTAACCGTCAAATATGACGGAATGAAAAGAGAATGTGCTCTGTTCTTATTAGAGTAGGTTGGCGTCTGAAAACCTTTCAATCCTCAAGTTTTCAAATTTAAATTAGGTTTAATTTCTTGTACCCCCAAATAATTTTTTGTACCCCCAACTTTAACCACCAAGAGGTACAAAAACCCCCGGTCAAAATTTTCAGTGGACACACTGTCAGTAACGAATTTTGTATACCGATAATGGCGTGGTATTACCGATTTATGATTGGGTAGATCTACATATTCTGTTATCCTTCCCCGACGATGCGTATCGTGTTATGATTTGAAATATGGGTTTTCCCGGAATCTTCGGTAGTTTCCGTAAATATATCAAAATGCACAAAAAATTGTAGAAATGATTCTCAGGGCTCGCGCTGGCAATCGCCACTCGATCGCCGATTAACATGGCTGTCAACACTTACTTTTTGTTTAAATTATGAAAGATTGATTGGCTACAGTCTAAATGGTCGAGTAAGCACACCATTTTAATATGTACAACTAAGCGTGACCTAATTCCTTTGTGTATCCTTTTCCCGCTCTTTGTGGACACGCGCGCATTTTGTAAACAAATCATAGTAAATTGTAACCTTATTTGGAAGTGGAGAAATCATGTGATGATATTGGATTGACTACGTCATCAAATGTCTGTGTTTGCGGCGTTTTTGATCTCGCTCAAAACATCGCATATGAGTTTGGACACATTTTAAAATTTAATATCGGCATCTGTGATCAACTTTCAGAAAAAGAAATCTTAGATCTACCAGGGATGAAAATTAGCGGTCGCCCACTCGCCCACAGCGACTAGAAAATACACTGGGCGACTCAAATCTTCCAGCTTGGGGCCCAGGTGGCGAACTAAAAGATCCGTCTTTTCATACTAAAGCATAGAAGAAATGGAGAAAATACTGGTTGTCAGCTTTTCTTCTTTTAAGATTGCCCAAATCGGCATCACACTGTTTCGGAATGGGTTAACCAGATGACCTGATTTTCCATCGGAAGTTTACATGGTAAGTATGCGCGTGCATCCTAGAATTGGAACACTTCTTTCCGATTTTCAATCCTTCAAAATCGAACAAGAAAAACAGTCAATGTGTCAATATTTTCTTTTCAACGTTGACAGTCTACACTCTGACAATTTTCGTCTGTGCCCATTTATTTTCCCATTCAACTTATTAACAAATAGTTCTTATTCTCTTCCAATCAATAAATTACACATTGGTCTTTAAATCGAACAAGAAAATTATTCAGTTGCAGTAAACTGGGTCAGAAACGAACACGCTATATTCTATTTCCGCCAGCTGTTACAATGATAAAATGTAAACAGCTGATCGAAGACCGCAAAAGTGGAGGTTTTTCTCAGGTTTGCAGATGACGCAGTGTAATATTAAGTCAGTATTTTGACGAAGATGTGCTTTATGTACTATACAGCAGCTGATTGTCATCATTTTCTCCTTTTTATCTCAATTTTTCCCAAGTCATTTCTGCAAAGGATGTCAGAACTAGGTTTTGTTTGGGAAATGGTTTAATTCAGGACTGCAGACAACAGTCAATTAATGTAGTCTTGTGTGCAATCAGAAGAGACACCATCCTTTGTGTTAAGGAAAAACTGTGGTAAAAAGAAAAAGTGCTTGTAAGATCTACATGCAATTTCTTTTTTCCATAATATTTTCTCAAGTTTAAAATCATAAGGGCATATTACAATCTTAAGAAAGGGTAGTTATCCATCAATGCATCAAGAATTTTTGACCGAAATGTTGGGCCCCTACATTTTGAGCTGGGCCCCTAACTTTGCAAAGTTAGGGGCCCAGTTGGCTACTAGGAGAAAAGAGTTAGTATTTATCCCTGTCTACCGTTACTTGAGAAATGAATGTTACTAGCGATGGTGTACAAAGCACACATCATGTACTTTTTGCGTGCATGTAGCCTCTAGCAGACATCAATTTACTACATATTCGACAAACGACGGCGGAGCCAGGGGGCGGGGGTATTCGGTCGTCTGTGGCGGTACTGTTTTTCTTTTACCAGACCGAATGTCCAGAAAACATTCTGCAACTTTCGGAAAGACTGTCAGATTTCCTAGGGATTTCCTGTTCCGCCATTTTGTTTCCCTATTTGTCCCATTAAAAAAAAAAAAAAAAAAAAAAAAAAAATCCGACCTACCGTCCCCATTTTGAAATTTCATGTAACCGGAAACACACATATTTTTTTTTTACGCCACATAAAAAATCATTACATGAATAAAGGTAGTTTTACTGACTTCTTTGATGCTGGTTTTGTTTTAAACAAATCATAAATCATTCTGATTTGACCCTATACAATTGTTTACCCTGAGAAAATGATGAATTTTGAAAAACAAGCCAAAATATTAACTGTCTGTATTTTACCACCTATTTTGCTAGGGTAGGGAAAATACGGACTCCATTTTTGCAATGGCCCTTCGTACGGGCGGAGCAGGTATTTTGTGAAGGTGACGGTAGTTGTGGGTGAAGTAATATGACCCGGTCTTACGGGACGAGCAAGTGAGGAAAGCTGCTTAATGAATCGCCGACGTGTCAAAAACGGCCGTATTTACCCGAAAAATCATGTTTCTAACAACAATTATGTGTCCGTATTATCCCTATCTGTTTTATATAGTTTTATATAGTGTCCGTATTTTCTCACCCTATGTCCGCACTTTCCCTACCTCGTCCGTATTTACCCGATTTTACATCATGTACATTTTTGCCGTTTTTCATGAGTTTTCGTCAATATAACGTCTTTCGGCGATCACCAACGTCAAGACAAGATATTGGCCGACCCAAAAAACTGGTACCCGGTCTTGTGGGACCAGCAGGTAAAGCACACGGCCTAGTGAATCACCAAAGTGTAAATAGCGTCCGTATTTACCCGAATTGACCCTACCAGAAGAAGAAATCTTGTTCAAATGCTAAATGAATCTCTCACCAAACAGTTTTACCTTTCCCACACAAGACCTGTCCCCAAATAGACAGGGAATAAAGCTTGAGGCAAATGTCGACTTCTAGAGAATTCTGGTAATCAGCATTTTCTCCTTTTGCCTCAATATTTTCTGTATGTACACAAATTCTACTGAATATAGAACAACATTCATTTTGTCATCTGCAACAGCAGAGTAATAGGACCTATAGTAGTCCGCTTCGGTACCGCATCTTTTGCGGTACCACGGTATTCAAAACCAGGGATAAAGACTAGCAGGGGCCCAGTCGCCCATGATGGCCCCTAGATTTTGGGCTGGACCCCTTACTATTTAGAGAAAATGCCCATACCCTTCATGTTAAGGCGTAATAAAAAAAGTTGTGTGTTTCCGGTTACCCGACCGTGCCTGTTTTTTTACCCCCGACCCTAATTTTTTTTAGCAATTTTTAGGGACATGTCTTGGTAAAAGTTCAATTCACCGAAAGTTATATCGCTACTAGGTCAATAAAAACCGATGTATTTCAGGGCTTTTTTCAAAAAAAGTGCAATTTTCAGGTCCATTTCTTTAATAAAATGAAATGTGTGTTTCCTTCAATTTTTCGTGATGAGTTCACTTTTTGATATCTCACACAGCATATAAATTAAAGGGGGACCTCCCAGACCTACCATCTTTTTGCAATCGTTATTGGTATATGGCCATGTGACTACCTATGTCCCTCCTGTTACCAAATATGATTTTATGATATTTTTCCATGGATTGAATAAATTTGCATTATCTTTCATTCATTTTCATTGAAAAGTCTTCAATAAATTGATAATAGACATATTTCCCGTAAAAATGTCAAGAAACAACTTTTTTGGTTGCTTTAAAGCTGCTTTTTATTATACGCCCGAAGGGTCGTATTATGTTATGGCCCTGCTCGTCTGTCTGTCTGTCTGTCCGTCTGTCCGTCCGTCCGTCTGTCCGTCTGTCCGTCCGTCCGTTAGCAATTTCTTGTGTGCGCAACTCCTCCTACAGTTTTGATCGGAATTCGATCAAACTTGCCACAATGAATCTCTATGGTGTCTAGTTGTGCATCCGGCTTACGGAATTTAATTAACTATTTTCGTTCTTGAATTATCTGCCCTTGAATTAAAAAAATGCCCATTTTCTTGTGTGCGCAACTCCTCCTACAGTTTTGTTCAGAATTTGATCAAACTTGCCACAATGAATCTCCATGGTGTCTAGTTGTGCACACCGCTTACGAAATTTAGATAACTGTTTTCGTTCTTGAATTATCTGCCCTTGAATTCAAGAAAAAATGCCCATTTTATCAAAAATGTCCATTGTCTCCTGTGTGCAACTCCTATAGGCTATAGTTTCAACCAGAATTTAATCAAACTAGCCACAATGAATCTCTATGGTGTCTTGTTGTGCAAACAGAATTTTGATAACTTTTCTTGTTTGAATTAACTGCCCTTGAATCGAAAAAATGGCCAATTTTACTGACAAGCCCCTCTCGGGCGTATATGCGCCGCTTTGCGAAGCTCTTGTTGAAAAATGTCAGAAATTTTCAATCATTCCAATGCATTTTTCAAAGGAACTAAACATTCTTTTTTCATCAAATGTATTTTAATACAAATGTTGTATTCCATTTAAAAACCATGAAATATTTACATTTGCCTAGCAACTAATTGGTTCTCAGAAATTCTATTATTAAGTGCGGTAACAGGAAGGACAATATAGTAACAGGAAGGACAGATGGTAACAGGAAAGACATTCAACTATTTCAAGCAGAGTATTATCTTAAGAAAACATGTGAAAGCAAAGTTTAAGATATACTTTACCTGGAATTGTACATAGAAATCATAATTTGGCATGTTTATTCAATATATATCATGTACATGTTAGTTGTCTGTACTTGCAAAATAATGCAAAAATCTACTAATCAGTAACCGTTTGAACAATTTATTTCATGATGTTTTCAGTGTTTTTCTCTATTATTCTATCAATTTCTTTTTATCAATTTCTTTGAATTCAACTGATTTATGTCATGAACATATCATCATATTAAAACTATATCATTTTTGCATTTTCATTTGTTTTTTGATCATTCTTCTCTGTGTGCCTGCAAACAAATCTAATTTTGGTAAAAAATCAAGAATATTGCATACTTTGGTAATATTTTTTCATTATGTGCTCACTTTGAAGTTTAACCTTTCCAATCATATTAATGTCAAGGACACATAGCAAGGTCAAGGACATTGTATAAGGTCATATTTAGTGGAAATTTCCATTTTTTGAGAATTTACCAAGTTTATGCGCTCAATACTCTTTTTACACTCCCTTTCTAACCCTTTAGTAATAAAGAAACAATATCAAATTTCTTTTATATCACAGGTTTGCAAATATATGCATAGTTAAGGTTTTGTTTAAATTGTCCCTCCTGTTACTCTCCTGTCCCTCCTGTTACAATTCATATAAATGGTAACAGGAGGGAAGGTAACAGGAGGGAAATTTTCTCTGTAAATTCTCAATAAATAATAACTGCTCCCTTGAAAGTTAATAGAGTGGGAATATTTTGAAAAGGACCTTCATCATCTTGTATTGTATTACTTTTTAGCTCACCTGAGCACAAAGTGCTCAAGGTGAGCTATTGTGATCACTTTTTGTCCGTCGTCCGTCTGTCTGTCTGTCTGTCTGTCCGTCCGTCTGTCCGTCCACAATTTCGTGTTTACACTCTATCATCTACAAATATAAGCCAATCTTGACCAAACTTTGTCAAAACATGTATGGCCATAAGATCTCGGATGAGTTCGATTATGGGTCAGATCGAACCAGAAAGTCAGGAGTTATCTGCCCTTGAATGCGAAAAATACCTAGTTTTGACATTGTTTACACTCCAGCATCTACAATTATTGATCAATCATGACAAATCTTGGACATAATGTTGCAGACCATAAGATCTCGGATGAGTTCGATTTTCAGTCTGATCTGACCAGAAAGACGAGAGTTATGTGCCCTTGAATTTGACAAAATTGCCATTTTCGGCTGTTTTTGACCTTGTTTACTCTCTAGAATCTACAATTATTCATCAATCAAGACAAATCTTGGACACAATGTTGGAGACCATAAGATCTCAAATGAGTTTGATTTTCAGTCTGATCTGACCAGAAAGATGAGAGTTATGTGCCCTTGAATTTGATAAAATTGCTGTTTTCTACTGTTTTCGACATTGTTTACACTCTAGAATCTACAATTATTTATCAATTAAGACAAAACTTGGACACAATGTTTGAGGCCATAAGATCTTGGATGAGTTTGATTTTTAGTCCGATCTGATCAAAAAGTTGAGGGTTATGTGCCCTTGAATTAGACAAAATTGCTGTTTTGAACTTGTTTACACTCTAGAATCTACAATTATTGACCAATCAAGACAAATCTTGGACACAATGTTGGGTATCACAAGATCTCGGACGAATTTGAATTTCAGCCTGATCTTACCACAAAGTCGAGAGTTATGTGCCCTTGAATTTGATAAAATTGCTGTTTTCGGCTGTTTTCGACCTTGTTTATACTCTAGAATCTACAGTTACTGATCAATCAAGACAAAACTTTTACACAATGTTGGGGATCATAAGTTCTGGGATGAGTTTGATTTTCAGTCTGATCTGATAAAAAAGTCGAGAGTTATGTGCCCTTGAATTTGACAAAATTGCTGTTTTCAGCTGTTTTCGATCTTGTTTATACTCCAGATTCCACAATTATTTATCAAACAAGACAAATCTTGGACACAATGTTGAGCACCATAAGATCTTGGATGAGTTCGATTTTCACGTCATTGACCATAAGTTCGTTTTCAGTCTTAAAGTCATAAATATTTATTGAATTGAACAAAAATGTTGCTCATATCATTTTGGTTCAGGTGAGCGATATAGGACCATCATGGTCCTCTTGTTTCAACATCTTTTTGTAAAAAATGCTTTTGTAGGACCAGTAACAGGATAGACAGCTTAAGGTATACTCACCTTAAATTAAAAAAGTATTTTCCCCCAAAAAGCAATTTTCTTTAAAGCATGCCTGTTTTCATTGCCGCCATTGTTTGTCTAAAGAGAGAGAACTTTTCAAAACCATTTTTAAGTATAAACACGGGACCGGTTATTTTTTTTCTGTGACATTTCATGGCACGGTAACAGGAGGGACAAAAAAGTTGGGACACACCTTCACCTAAGAAAAAAATCAATATTTTCACTGAAATTGACAAATATGTTAGCATTTATGAAAAGTCATGCTATTTTAGATTACAAATAATGATTTTCAACTATATCGGACAGGTTTGATGAAAACTGTGAATAAAAGTAGAAGGCTGATTGGCTCTGGGACATAGGTTTTTTGGGGTACTGGTCTGATAAAAAATGTCACAAAAGTTGCAAATATCTGTCTAGTTAAATGATTAATGGCTCCTCTTAATTGTATTAAGATACCTTTTAGTCCTAAACCATAAATACAAAAATAGAGTGAGCTATTTAAAAATAATAGGTTGAGAAAGTCATGGGACAAGAATTTGCACTTTTTTTGAAAAAAGCCCTTCAGTAACGAATTTTGTATACCGATAATGGCGTGGTATTACCGATTTATGATTGGGTAGATCTACATATTCTGTTATCCTTCCCCGACGATGCGTATTGTGTTACGATTTGAAATATGGGTTTTCCCGGAATCTTCGGTAGTTTCCGTAAATATATCAAAATGCACAAAAAATTGTAGAAATGATTCTCAGGGCTCGCGCTGGCAATCGCCACTCGATCGCCGATTAACATGGCTGTCAACACTTACTTTTTGTTTAAATTATGAAAGATTGACAGGGATAATGACTAGCAGGGGCCCAGTCGCCCATGGCCCCTAGATTTTGGGCTGGGCCCCTGGATATTTAAAGAAAATGCCCATACCCTTAATGTTAAGTATTGAATTTTGCTATTCTGGGCCCCTAAGTGAAAATTGCCAGTCTTTATCCCTGATTGATTGGCTACAGTCTAAATGGTCGAGTAAGCACACCATTTTAATATGTACAACTAAGCGTGACCTAATTCCTTTGTGTAATCGCTAGGCGGCATGGCAGAAATATACAAAGCGTCCGTGTTAAAACCATCTAACATCAGTGTATTTACTTCGTAGATAGCGTCTTTTTCATTGCTTCATCCCTTTTCCCGCTCTTTGTGGACACGCGCGCATTTTGTAAACAAATCATAGTAAATCGTAACCTTATTTGGAAGTGGAGAAATCACGTGATGATATTGGAATGACTACGTCATCAAATGTCTGTGTTTGCGGCGTTTTTGATCTCGCTCAAAACATCGCATATGAGTAATAGATTCATTCTGTTTCCTGTTAGACTTTCGAGATTTTGGACACATTTTAAAATTTAATATCGGCATCTGTGATCAACTTTCAGAAAAAGAAAACTTAGATCTACCGTTACTTGAGAAATGAATGTTACTAGCGATGGTGTACAAAGCACACATCATGTACTTTTTGCGTGCATGTAGCAGACATCAATTTACTACATATTCGACAAACGACGGCGGAGCCAGGGGCAGGGGTATTCGGTCGTCTGTGGCGGTATTGTTTTTCTTTTACCAGACCGAATGTCCAGAAAACATTCTGCAACTTTCGGAAAGACTGTCGGATTTACTAGGGATTTCCTGTTCCGCCATTTTGTTTCCCTATTTGTCCCATTAAAAAAAAAAAAAAAAAAATCCGACCTACCGTCCCTATTTTGAAATTTCATGTAACCGGAAACACACATATTTTTTTTTTACGCCTAAGTATTAAATTTCGCTTTTCTGGGCCCCTAAGTTCAAATTGTCAGTCTTTATCCCAGGAAACAGTGTACATGTGCGGACGAAGTATCACTTACCAACTGCGTGCACTAGCAAAACTAAAAGCAAAATCATTTACTCTAAACTTCAGACTTGGCGAAAGACCAAAAATCTTTGTCAGACATTTGGTCTGACAGTAACTGTCAGTACCATATAATCTGTCAGACCGAATAAAATTTTGTCAGACTGACAGAACTCTCATTCACTATCTTGACACATCAAAAGGAGTGTCAGACATTTGGACTGACAGTAGCAAAAAAATCATCAGACCAAGGGAAATTTTATCAGATATGTCTGATTGTCTGACGGTTTTCGCCATGTCTGAAACTTTGGTGGTTACTCTTATATCATAATTTTGGCTGAATTGGATTCAGGGTGTACAACGTTCGAACTGCATTATGGGTAATTTCGGCTCCGCCGTGTAGAATTTTGTTGAAAATTCCCTCGACTCAGGTAAGTGTTTATCAAATATTTCCGCCAATTCACGACCGATTTTGAAAAACTAACGTGGAGTGCCCCCGCCTTAACGAAAGCAATCATCGGATGTTAATTTCACGTCCCTGCACACAGTAATTAAAAAGTTATTGAAGAACGAAATTTGGAAAAAGCGTTTTCTGATGGCACCGCCGTGGAGAAATTTACAAAGTTTTTGAAGAAAAGGAGCTAAAATACCATTGTACGAGTACGAAAGCATGCTGTGTGTTATCAGAACGAGCCTGACTGCGGTCCGCCTGACCATAACCCTCAGAAATCTGATTGAAACCTTGAAATTTAAGCAGTTTGCAAAATTGCTCCGCCGTGGAGAGTGCAATAAAAAGCTCCGCCGTGGAGTAAAAACATGTTTAAAGACATGCATTGTGCTTTGCCACCGATAGGAAACGGATCGAACCATACAAATGCATCTTTGTATATCACCTATGTATTATTTTACTTAGATCATGCCTATGTACGTTGTAAGACCGTAAAATGTACACTTGACGTGCCACAGTTAACGTCCGATTGTTCTTATGCTTTACTCGGAGAGTACTCCTAAACGCATTTAAAATAACTCATCATTTAGAATTACTTTATATGCCCGCCATCACAAAATTTTGCGTATTTGGTATTTCCGTTGATTTTCATGCGTCTCCGTAATTGTACAGTTTAAGTGGTTCGCCGTTAAAATGGGTTTGTTTTTAATCTTTTCATGAACGACCCAAGTTTAGACTGTCTCATTTTAAAAAGAGTTGGAAACAACAAAAAACTGATATCATAAGAATGAAATGTGTATATTACAATATAAAAAATATTCTTGGAAAATGATAATCAGCAATTTCTTCTTCTCCCTGAATGTTATCGAATTATATTCCTACTAGGAACACAAAAACCATGTCTTGTTTAGGAAATGGTTAAGGCAGCTCACACAATTTTTATATCATTTTACAATCTCGTTGATCATATACCGATGTCCATGTTTTCATGTGTGAATATGTTAGTAGGGGAGACCTGGTCTATCTATTACACGGGGCAAGTTGTTACACCTACAGTTGCACGACAATGACCTTACGCACAATGTTCTAACTTTGATGATATGGTATCTTTTATCTTTTATTTTTCTTTTATATCAACTTTTCAAAAGTCAATATTGGAGATTTAAATAAGAATGTAAATTATAATTGAAAATCTGAAAAAATCGTATGAAAGTAAATTATCTTTGAAAGGGGGTGTCTCAAATCTGCCCACGCATGAATTTTCTTTAATTCTGCATGGTGATAATGGACCATATACAAGCTATGAAAATGCAATTACACACAATGTAGTATCTTAGATAATCAAAACTTGATTCCAAAAAGGCACATTGACTTATTCCCACTATAACACGAAACATGTCCCCTTTTTCATGTGTCCCAAAACCTTAGTTTTGTGAATTTTCAAGATCTGTCAATTGAATTTGCTCCGAAACACATAAGGTATTACATTCATACCAGAAAAAATATCTGAGGAAATTGTTTTGAAGGTTTTTTTTATTTCATTTTTTTAATTAATCATTAAAATGTGCATATTTTTCAGTAAAATTTGCGACAAGAGTAAACTTAAATTCCAAAGTTAAGTATGTTGGAGTCTTTGTCAAGATACCATATTATCACAAAAACATACAACATATTTTCTCTTACTTTGAGCTAAATTATATACCGGTAACAATGTCATTTAATATATTCATATCACTGATGAAGGGGATATTTTGATCCAAAACTTGTTTCCAGTAAAACTTTGACTGTGCTCCTTAAACATATTTATTCAGTAAAATTAACAGTAGCATACAGTACAAACCTAAAGCAGTATTCATGTCCAAAAATTCATTGAAGAAAAATATAGATTTAATGTAATTATTACTTTTATTTACAAATTTACATATATGGAAGCCAAAATAGGTATACATGTACACATTGCCAGTTTTATTTACTACATGTATTTGGTCACATTGTCTATGCACCATCATTAGTGACACTATGACATGCAATAAAGGTCAAGCCAAATGTTATGAAATAGAAAATACGTCTAGAACCCATACGGTAAAGAACCCAAAGTTGCCCTACCAAGTTTTAACCAATGTAATGTTTTTGATCCAAGAGCCACTAATAAATTTACATGATGTGCAAGGCCTCCAATGATCAGTAAAAGATTGTTACAGCTTTATATTCTTTTCAATTACACAGTTGAAAATGTACTTGTTTATTTGAAAACGTTTCCCTATCGGGATAAAACAGGGTGCAATTACTTCTGCAAATTATTTTTCTAACCATAGCTTAACCAGTATTGATACACATTTTATACATATTTCACAGCAATATATTCAGTTTTATATGATAATCAAATCCCATCAAAGAAATTGGTGCTTTTTCTGATTTGCTTTTTCATTTTTCAAAAGATCTATAAAAAAACCTCGTGCTGTTAGCTTTCGAGAATCATGGCTATCTAGAATAATTTTAAAGGAGTTTTATATAAAATTTCCTCTCTTTTTTGTAAAATATGTACACCTGGCACAAGACCTAATGTGACCCTGGACGAAAATATTGTAACCAACTTTGAAGTCGTAGATCGTGACATTTTCAGGTATATGGCATCCGGAAGGCAGTCATATTTGAACTTGGGCAGCCCGGGCGGATCCAGGATGACCATAGAGATAGATAGAATGACCATTCCATGTTCAGCAATTTATTATAGGGCTAAACGTTTCGGATCATGGGCAGTTCGTCCTACCTGTTAAGGTCGGTGTCTTTACTATTTACCGTCACAATCCTATTCCACAAGGCGTTTCATATATCTTGGACCTTTTTATTACGTCCAGAGGAGAAACTTGGTTAATTGTGTTTGAAGCACAAAACCGCTAGAAAGCATTGTAGGAAAAGAAGAATGTGCTTTGTATTACGAGACCAAACAAATTCACAATACTACTGTATCATTACAATGTAACAACTTGCCCAAACCATATGTAACAACTTGCCCCATTCGCATTTTTGAACTTTCAATTAATCTCATGGGCAAACAGTGTGGCATTTGTAGAAACGATCGATTTCAAAGAAACATAGATTTATTTTTCTGTGAAAACACATAATGTAGGATGAGCTACCCGGGTGAACAGAGTCAAATGGAAATTTCAAAGACAATTTACTTTCATACGATTTTTTTTTCAGATTTTCATTATAAATTGCATTTTTATCTAAATCTCCAAGATTGACTTTTGAGAAGTATATATAAAAGAAAAATAGAAGAAAAAAGATACCATATCATGAAAGTTAGAACATTGTACGTGTGGTCATTGTCGTGCAACTGTAGGTGTAACAACTTGCACCGTGTAACAGATAGATCCGTACTTACATATTCATACATGAAAACATGGAAATCGGTATAGGATCCATAGAGTTGTTGCATTAGAAGAATGGATCGCAATTTTTGAGACACCATGTATAGTTTTTACGGTCTTACTACGTACATAGGCATGATCTAAGTAAGATAATGCATAGTTGATATACAAAGATGCATTTGTATGGTTCGATCCGTTTCCTATCGGTGACAAAGCACAATGCATGTCTTTTAACATGTTTTACTCCACGGCGGAGCTTTTTTTGCACTCTCCACGGCGGAGCAATTTTGCAAACTGCTTAAATTTCAAGGTTTCAATCAGATTTCTGAGGGTTATGGTCAGGCGGACCGCAGTCAGGCTCGTTCTGATAACACACAGCATGCTTTCGTACTCGGGCAATAGTATTTTAGCTTCTTTTCTTCAAAAACATTGTAAATTTCTCCACGGCGGTGGCATCAGAAAACGCATTTTCCAATTTTCGTTCTTCAATAACTTTTTAATTACTGTGTGCAGGGACGTGAAATTAACATCCGATGATTGCTTTCGTTAAGGCGGGGGCACTCCACGTTAGTTTTTCAAAATCGGTCGTGAATTGGCGGAAATATTTGATAAACACTTACCTGAGTCGAGGGAATTTTCAACAAAATTCTACACGGCGGAGCCGAAATTACCCATAATGCAGTTCGAACGTTGTACACCCTGGGATTGATGTAGAAAAAGAAAACATGGATTGTTTTCATGTCTCCATTCATTCAATACATTGTTTATTTTTCCGGACGCCATTAAGTACCGTGGTACCCAAGAGGACCATCCTACCCAAAATTTTGTCATTCAATTCCAGGATATGGTTAAGCAAATGATTCTATGAAATTTCTCATTTAAAACTCATTGGTGCACCTCAAATTTGCAAAAAAGTCTTTTCTGTGGCTGTCTTATCATGACAGGTTCCGCATCACTGTCCCTGCTATTCCTCAATCTTGAGACATTTTAATACAAATTTTAAAATGGAACAAAGTGAAATTTTATCAACCCATTACCACACATTAACTCCTTTTGACTCCACTAAAGAAAAGGGCTTGGGAAAACATTGTGGAAAATGAAGAAATTGCTTGTGACAAGCAATTTCTTCATTTCCCACAATATTTTCTACCCAAAAAGACCAAAATATTTTTAATTTTATTCGCTTAAAATTGTCGTCTGCATGCAGCAACATCTTTGAATTTGGACTAAGCTAAGTTTTGCTGTTTGGACCCACAGTATCTTACCTAGGCAGCAAGCATGCACTTACATTGCTGTTTTTATGTTTGTTTTTTAGACGAGACCCCAATGGTACCATTAAGTAGAGGGAAGAAGAGAGCAGCTGACCCAGCAGATGAGTCAGATGAGTTTGGGTATTGTTTTACTTCTCTTTCTTTAACCCTTGCTTTCCAAAACAAGACCTGGTTTTGACGTCTCCAATAGAAAAGACTTGGGAAAACATTGAGGCAAAAGGAGAAACTGGTTACTGCTGATAACCAGCAGTTTTTTCTTTTGCCTCAATGTTTTCATGCTATATTTTACACAAATCCAATTGTATTCAATCTTAATTTTGTCGTCTGCTGCAGTTTTCAAATTGGAGCACCCAGAAAATTGTCGTTTGAGAAAGGGTTAACATTTTCCAATACAAGAGTCAAGACTTGATTTTTTTTGTCCCTGATAAAAATGCATGTGAAAACATTGAAGCAAAAGTAGAAAATAATGAAAAATTAATATTTTCTCCTTTTGCCTCGAATTTTTCATGTGCTGTAGCGTACAATACACATAATATCCATTCCTTCAGAAACATTGATTGATATGGAAACTTAGCTGGCCAGCATACAATATTTTCAGAAAATCTTCAATAATTTTGTAAATTTTATACAGGACCAATTTGAATTCGGTTTAAAGCAAAGAAGGTGGACAGACGTCACGCATTAGATGGACGTGGTCGATTTTTAGCTCGACTTTTCGAAGAAAATGAGAGCTTATACTGTCACCCAGGCGTCGGCGTTGGCGTTGCAACAAAGGTTAAAGTTTTTTCAATCATCAATAACTTCCATACTATCAAAAAGATTCAACCCAAACTTGGAATACTTATTCACCATCACACCCTCTACCTTACTATCAGGGCCCATGACCTTGGCTCCACTGTATTTGGAGTTATGCCCCCTTTATACTAAGCAACTTAGAAAGTCGAGCGCGCTGTCTTCGGACAGCTCTTGTTGATTTTGGTTTATCTTCAATAACTATTTTTATCAGTTGATTTTCCAAAAACCAACCATGTCTAGGTTATTCCTGACCTTTTTCCACCTTCTCTGCTTCAAACCGAATTCAAATTGGTCAAGTATTGACAAGGTTATTGAAGATTATCGGAAATTCTAAGTCACTTGATTATACACCGTGCAGCAGTCCACAGATTATGAGATAGAAATAAAACATTGGTGATTTTTAAGCATTGTGTTAGTATAGACTTACAAGTATCCTGGCATCCAGTGAAAGCTAGTCACTGTCAGTTTGGGAAAGTTAGCTTTGTTCATAGATGACAATCATGATCTTGGACTTCAATTTTCAAAAGATTGCATAAGACTTCGTTGCATTGTACATGTTCATTTGGTAAGAACAAAAGAGCAAAAGTCCTATTGATCAAGAAAAACTCTGTATCAAAGCTTTTGCAATCGAGAGTCATGAATAAGTCTGAAATTAAAATTTATTGTTAGATTTTGAGCACTTGATGAAATTTATATTCCTCTGGTGAGCATGCAAATGCATGCAGGTTTTTTTCTTCCTCATGCTGACTAATGATTTCTGAATATTATGATAATTGAAATTTGTTACAATTTTCTTTGTAGACAAGGCATTCAGAAGATGTTGGAGTGTTTTGGAAGTAAGTTATTAGCTGAATGAAAATTATCTTTTGAGCAGCTAGAGGATGGCTGGTTCATTGGATGTTGTGTTTAAACTTGTGTGGGAAATGCATTGATCAGTTAGGTGCACCAGCCACTTCAACATTGTTGAGGCCGGCATGAACTCCCATTGAAAAATTAAATGATAAATCTATTTGATAACTTCTAAGTAATTACTTAAAAGCTAATCTGAGCCTTCTTGAATAGTAGAAATACAAAATATGGTTTAATTGAATATAATTGTATCTTGACAACAAAATTTCGAATGCTATTGTTTTCTATTTGTGTAGGTGACTACATTAAAAATGCCATTCATAGCAAGAAGAAGAGACTTGAACAACTGACCCAGGGAGCTCTTAAAGCTAGCAGTCGGACTGTGGATGACATCTGGAAGGTCCAGAATAATGAGAGGTGATTCTTCTAATAAATTTATGAGTCTCAGATTTGGAACAAAAGCTTTCTAACATTTGAGACTCTCAGGTTTCCCGAACTGCTTTTGCATAAGTGCAGGCTGTTCGGGACCCTTGGTGCTCTCTTTTAGATGCTATGAATCATGAAGAAGGTATTAACTCCAGAGATTTTGTTACCTGCGAGTCCCGAGTCCCTGACTCATATTTTTTTCTCAGGACTCATTGATAAATGATTTAGCGAGTCCCGGATGCAAACATTTTCAATGTGTAATTGACATTGTCATACAGAGACTTCTATATTTCAATATTGGACTCATTGTTTTGGGAACCAGTGAGTCCCAGGACTCTTCCGCATAAATTTGTAACAAAATCACTGTAACTCATTACCAAATGACAACATTTTGGGCTGTTCCAAATTCAAAGACATTGCAGACCACAAATTCAAGTGAATGAAATTTGCTTGTCACAAGCAACCCTCTTATTGAATCTTGCACCCCCAATTGTTACAAACTGGCTTCAATATCCCTCATAGAACAGGACTGGTGCATGTATGCTGTAAACAATTTGTACCCCCCCCCCCCCCCCCCCCCCCCAGATTTTAACATCAGTGGAACATTGCAGGGGTCGATTTAACCGCTGGTCCACCATCCCGTGGCCAGTTGAATTTACCTCGGGCCAGTTGAACGAACCAGAAGCTAGTCCGTTTGGCCAGTTGCAAATTTACTACATAGTCATAAAATTGGATAGATAAATAGATTTAGATCCAATTAGAAAATAACTTGTTACGCTGAATATCTTCGCAAATAAACAATAATGGTTCATTTTGCTTCGTTTGCGTGCACTCCGTTATCGAAAGACGTCTACAAGCTGGAATTTCACAAATCGCACGCGGCCAATGTTTACAGCGGTACATAGAAATACCGAAAAGCACTGTTAAACACTGAAAGAATTATTGATAACCAAAAAACGTGCTTAGAATATGGATTTTTCACATAGTTTGTATGAATTATGTCTTGAAACGCATATTAAATACGTTTTCATCGATCTTCCGTAAAGTCCAACCTGCACTAAATCCTTTCCCAAGTGCGCATTTCGGTATTTACTTTGCCGTTTCAGTGTTTGGTTTTGGGTATTTCTACGGACCCGGTGTTACAGTCTATTTCCACCGATACGTTTGTAAAAACAAAATTTGATTCGTCGACGGAAACTGAACAGTCCAATCACATACCGCGTTTTAATATTGACTCAACAAGGCTTACAATGTGACGTACCTATGACGTAATCACTTTTTGGAGGTTGGTATTTTATTTGACATTTTGATAGCGTCAATATGGAGCGTTTCTTGACAAATTTTTTCGCAACGGCACCCGCACCAAAAAAGCGAAAAATTGACGATGAAAAGAAACAAACACAAAAAGTTTATGAACTACAGCGTATCCGTAAGTTCCTACCAAAATGGAACCAGGAATTTTCCTGCTAATTTTGTCATGCTTTTTTCACCATATTTCCATCTAAAAATTTCGGACCGGTGACAAATTGGTTGGGCCAGTTACTTTCCATCTTAACTGGCCCTGCTGGCTAGTTACAAATTCATCCTTAAGTCGACCCCTGACATTGTAGCCTACTAGTGATAAAATCCTTCAGGATCAGAAGCTCCCCTCCAAGGTTCAAAGCTGGTCAGTTCCATAGGAATTTTTCTGGAAAAAAGTACTTTGTAGAGTTCAGTCAAAAGCCAAAGCGCTGTGACATTTTCTCCTTAAGCTTCAAGGTTGCAATGTCAATATCATAAAGATTTCTTCACTGAAAGTTAATATTGGTTTTGTCATATAAAACTTTCAATTTGATCAACCTTGTTATTGTTATAATTTAAGAAAGGTTAAACTTAACCCAATACCAGATAGCCAAATTTTAGACTGTTCCAATTTCAAAGCTGCTGCAGACAACAAAAGTGATGTTGATACGATTGATTTTGGGATACAAAAAAGCATAGAAAGCATGGTTATCAGCATTTTCTTCTTTTGTCTCAATGTTTTCCCAAGTCTTTTCTCTTAGGGACATCAAAAGCAGGTCTTGTTTGGGAAAGGGTTAATTAAAGAAATTATTATCATTTACAGACAAAGACTGCAGGACGAGTACTGTAAACAAGTGAGCTCTGTGTTCCAACAATGGGAGTCAGATTTGGAGAAAACCAAGGATCAAGAGGCAAAATTGACTGTGAGTAGTCCTAATCAGTTATCTGGAAACTTTCGCTTGTGGGCCAATGACTGAGGGTTGTTTCTGGGAGCACAGTTGATTTGCCCTCTTCCTTGTCATGTCTGGCTGTCTAGATACTAAGAAGATGGTGTTCATAATTCCCGTGATTCCTTCCGATAGTACAAAGTTTGGGTCAAGGTCAAATATTAAGGTCATCTTGTCATTTTTTCTTGAAAAATCAACTGATAAAAAAGTTATTGAAGATCAACCAAAGTTTTGGTTGATCTTCAATAACTTTTTTATCAGATGATTTTTCAAAAGTCCACTTCGTCCATCTTATGCGTGGCGTCTGTCCATCTTCTCTCGTATTGACAAAATTTTTAAAGAATTTCTGAAATTCTGAGTCATGCGATTATACACTGCGAATTACACATTTCTTTTCCTTTTCAACAGCTCCTGTACAAACAGCAGCAGAAGTTATTTGAGCAGGCCCGAGCTGTACAGAGTCAGAGGTTAAAGACCCTAAAACAACTTCATACACAATATGTCATGGTAAGTACCGCTTTTTACTCACCCAAAGCAGGCCTGTAGGAAGCAATTTCATATGGGGGCTAAAGCCCTTGTACTGAATATTGGGGGGGGGGGGGGAGGCTAATTTGGATTTTTCCAAAATTTTAAGTGTAAAATTAAGAAAATTCGGTCTTTTGGCCAACTTTGGGGGGGGGGGGCTTAGCCCCCCCATACACCCTCCCCCCCTAGCCTCCCCTGTTTCTATGGGCATGCAAAGGGTCATATTATGGTCTGCTCTGTTGTCTGGCTATTTGTTCGTCCATTAGCTTGTCCATTTCTTGTGTGTGCAAATCCTGCAGTTTCAATCAGTATTTGATTAAACTTGCTGCAATGTATCTCCATGGTGTCTATTTTTGCATATATACCGCTTACGGAATTCGGATAATCTTTGCTGTTCTTGAATTTCACTGACAAACCCTGCTCTGGCACATATGCACTTCTTCACTGGGCTGTTTTTACTTTAATCCATCACTGCTTGAATTAAGGACGTCAAAATCAGGGCTTGCTGAAAGCAAATGAGACAGGATGATGATCAGATTTTGAAAAGGGGCATGATCTAGCATTTAAGACCAATATGGATTCAAATCAGCCTGTGCATATACAGTGGCATGGTCTTATTAAGGACAGATCCTCCAGTTGTTACTGCGCAACTTACTGCGCATATCCTAAATAATGAAATAAAGCTGTTTCAGTAATTGGCCTTTTTCAGAAAATGTATTTCTTACATTTAGTTAATGTTTGGTTGATAAATGACAAGACCCTTTTCGGTTTTTTCAATTTTCTCTGTTTGGTCAACTAAAGTGTAATAGTACTCGGATGGTACATTTCGCTTTCTGTTACGCGTTCAAAATGTGGCGTTAGCGATAGGAAACGGAGCAACAAAGCAACGTGGTGTCTTTATGAGATAGTCCGCTGCAGATGGACATTAAAGATGACACGTTTTATTATCTAAAGCTGGTGATAAGGAAGAAAATGGATAAAAGTAGTGAAACAATTTCGGATAGAGCTGTAAAAAGTAAACGAAATTTTACTTATAACTAAGAAAAACGCTTGGTTTGATATATTTTTCTTTTTTCGTTTTTGTAGGTATGACCAAGCACTATGTCTATACCAAAAAAGAAAAAAATTCTTACCGCTGGATTATTTTTTATTATCAGAAACGTTGCGAAAAAAGAGCAATTTCAGCTACTTTTGAAAGAATGTTTTACTAAAAATTTCAAAATCATCACTAAATTTCCCCAAATTGATACTCATTTAGACAGAATAAAACATGTTGAACACAATAAAGACTTATTTATGTAATCATAGTCATTTCGAACACCTTTTTTGTGTGTATTTAAGTGACACCTCATTTTTGCAATTTTAGACAAGAGTACTCTCCCTTGAAATTCAATAACTTTTTAATTCGCTTGGTGACCTATAGTTTTTAAGTCATTTTTTTACTTCTCATATATTTAAATATCAGTGCAGAAAAAATAAAAAATTCTTACCGTGGGAAATAAATGGAGGATCTGTCCTTAAAGTGTATTTATATTGTTCAAATCTTCTCTATAATAACTCTAAGATATTCTTTTTGACTTGTAGAAACCTTGATTAAGAGGGCATTCAAAATGGATCGCCAACAGACTGCACATAATCGCAGACTCATCTAGAAATACAGTTAATCTTAAATGATTAGGAAACTTCTTCAACATCCTTGGTCAAATTAATCCAATACCAAACAGCAAATTTCAGTCTTGTCCAATTTCAAAGATGATAGAGACAATAATTGGAAATGCTTGTCACAAGCAATTTCTTTATTTCTTACAATGTTTTGAACTTTTCTATAGCCTATGTTTTGAGTGGTGGTCAAAAAGCATCACTGTGTTGGAATAGGTTATTTTTTCCAGATTCTTGATCAAATATTTTTGTTTGTTTCACAGGGCATGGAGGACCTGGAAAAGAGCCATCAGAGTCAAGCTAGTAACGCCCAGCTGAACTGAAAAAGGAGATGAGTTTGTTACAGAAAAAGATACTCATGGATACTGTGAGTCAATTTGTATTCATCTTAACAGTGGCGGATCAAGAGGGGGGTCAGGGGGTTCAATCGAACCCCCTCTGTAGCCAGATTATTTCATTTCATGCAGAAATTCAGTCACAATTGTGTAATATTAGGAAAATGAACATTATGAACCCCCCTCACAGAAATCAATTCATGGATCCGCTGCTGCTTAATCCCTTTCCAAAGAAAGACCTTGTTTTGATATCTCAATGAAGGAAAAGTTTGGGAAAACATTGAGACAAAAGAAGAAAATGCTTATATTCATTCGCATCATTTTTTTATTTGTCTCAATATTTTCGAAGCAATGTTGAATTTTTTTTATATTTTATTGTTCATTTCTATCAAATTTGTAATCTGCTGCAGCTTGAAATTTGATTCTCAAATGACAAACTGGCTGTCACACTAGTACAATATGAAAGCTGCTATAGACAACAAAATTGATATCAAATTGATAAAGATATCATTTTGGTAAGATATCTAGCTCTGAAATAGTGTTGAAATGGGAGAAAATGCTGTATTAATTTTGCTGATGAAAGCTCTTTGATTAAAGTTCTTTTTTTAATTTTTTATGGTTCAGAATTATTCTGAATATGGCTGCTTTTCAACAAAAACTCGTAACTGCAGCTTAAAACGAGCTACAATTAGGAATTTATCGTTGAAAAGCGACAATATGTTAACTGTATTTCAAATCCTATTAAGATGTTTGTAGTTTATTGATTTGAATCATAATTCTTTTTTCAGCAACAACAAGAAATGGCCAATGTGCGAAAGTCCCTACAGACCATGCTGTTTAAAGTTGCCTCACCAGAGCTTGACCTCACAACTTTATAGATGTATCATGTCCAAAAT
>CAVMGG010000822.1:0-103588 GCA_963680895.1 Fragum sueziense | reverse complement strand
GTTTGCAGATGATTGCCTTATCTTCCGTCCGATAAGAAATAAACAAGACTCGGACATCCTTCAACAAGATCTCCTAGCACTGCAAAAATGGGAAGAAGACTGGCAGATACCCCGAAAACTACCACCATACACATATCCAGGAAATGATCACCAAGTCACACGCCATACCAACTATATGGCCTCTCACTGGAGAGTGTCTCAGGAGGAAAGTATCTAGGTGTCTACATTAGCAACAACCTCTCCTGGAATGATCATATCCAACAAACTGCTGCCAAACCTTTTTACAATCTTAACCCATTACCAGACGGCAAATTTATAAGCTTGTCCAAATTGAAAGAAGTTGAAAACAACAATTTCAATGTGTTGAAATTTCAAAATTTTATGACTTTTGAGGTAGAAAACATTGTGGGAAATGAAGAAATTGTGTGTCATCCACAATGTTTTCCTAAGCCTTTATCTTGTCGGGCGTCGAAAGGCGTCACTGTGTGGTAATGGGTTAAGACCGTGAGTCCTGGGGACTGGCTGGATTCCATATCAATGAGTCCAGCTACTAGCTTAGCGAGTCCAATACACTATTTTCAATAGGTAATCTGTAAAAATTGTTGCATCCTGGGACTCGCTTCAATTAAAACTTTGCATATCAGAGACCAAATATGTGTAAATGTTGCAGGATGCGCAGGTAAACAAATCACTGGCCAAAGCTACCAGATCTCTAGGATTTCTGAGAAGAAACCTAAGAGGATGCCCACATGAAGTAAGAGCCCAGACATACGCAACACTCGCCAGGCCAGTATTTGAATATGCATCCTCTGTATGGCACCCATATACAGCCCAACAAGTCAAGATCCTAGAGAAAGTACAGCGTCAAGCAGCCAGATTTACAACAGGCTACTACTCCAGCAGAGGTCCTGGATGTGTCACCAACATGCTCAAACAGCTTGATTGGGATTCACTAGAGGAGAGGAGAGCCAGAAACAGAATCGTCATGTTTTACAAGATCATGAACAACCTGGTCGGAGTTCCACTCACAAGCTCCATACAGACTAATACCTGCAATACAAGGAGATCAATAACTAATCACATTAGACAAATACTGTAATTATTCTAATAAACACCTGGGTGTTTATTAGAAATATGGTCAATGGAAAAGTAGGGGGTGGGCATTAATTAGAGGTAATATTCTAATTTGGTAGTCAAAATTTGCGTATCAGGTGTCAAGTAAGTCAAATTTGTCAAGGTTTTGTTATACGGCCTGTCAAAAATATGATTTTCGATAAAACTCCTTCCATGCAAATAGATTGAGGGCTAGACATCCTTTTTAGCTCCACTGGCCGACAGGCCAGCGGGCTATTGTCATGGTGGTGTGTCCGTCGTGTGTGCGTGCGTCCGTCCGTGCGTCCGTCCGTAAACTTTTTCTTTAAAAATCTTCTTCTCAGAAACTACTAGATGGATTTCAATCAAACTGCACAAGAATGATCCTTGGGTGACCCTCTCTCAGATTCCTTCAAAGAATTTGGATTGAATCAGAATAACCTGAGTTATCTGCCCTTGAATGTCAAAAATAGCTGGTTTTGACTTTAAATTTACTCTAAAATCCACAAATATCAACCAATCAAGACAAAACTAAAACAGAATGTTGGTGACTATAAGATCTATAACATTTTCGGCTCTATTTTGACATTGCTTTCACTCTAGCAACTACAAATATTGACCAATCAAGACAAAACTTGTACAGAATGTTGGTGACTATAAGATCTTGCCTTGGTTTAATTTTCAGCTTAATCTGAATTTTACATCAAGAGTTATGTGCCCTTGAAATTGACAAAATTGCCATTTTCGACTCTATTTTGACTTTGTTTTCACTCTAGATAGCAACTACAAATATTGACCAATCAAGACAAAACTTGTACAGAATGTTGGTTACTATAAGATCCTGCCTTGGTGTAATTTTCAGCTTGATCTGAATTTTATATGAGTTATGTGCCCTTGAAATTGACAAAATTGCCATTTTCGGCTTTATGTTCACTTTTACAACCATAAGTATTAACTAATCAATACAGAATTTTCACAGAAATCTTACTGACCATACGATCTTACTTGCTTGATATTTTCAGCTTGGTCATGCATTTACTTGTTTGCGCAGCCTGAACCTTTGAAATTGTATTCAACAAGACAAACAATCAGGCCTGTGGAGCGCTTCCAGGCCGCCAGGACTGTCTAGTTTCATTTGTTTTGGAAATGATCTTCTTTTATGACCTACATTATTATGCCCCCGGTAGGGAGGCATCATAAATTTGACTTGTCCGTCCATCTGTCTGTCCGTCTGTCTGTCCGTCCGTCATTCCGTCCAAAAACTTTAACATTGGCCATAACTTCCTTATTACTTAACATATTCGCTTCATACTTTACCACAACATTCCTTGGTACATTACCTTTCTGTAGGCACATACTTTGGTGACCTTGACCCCTGGATGACCTTGACCTTGAACACAGATTGGCCATAATTTAAAATCAAAGCGGTGTCGGGGGCATTGTCATCTTACAGTGACAGCTCTTGTTTCAATCTGTGATGGGATATTAGAATCACCCTTTTTTGCTAAAATTGTGCTTGAAGTAAGCAGATTTTCAGCCCTGATTGGGGGGAGGGGGGCATTTATTAGAATATGGGCGTTTATTAGAGTAACTATGTTAAAGGGGGAATAACACTTAACATCTTACAAATTTTCAGAGAACTTCGTGCAAAAAATAAATATATATTATGAAAATATGGCCTTTAAATTGCATCTATGCCAAATCTTAGCTTTCTATCTTGTGTATTGGCTAGGATGTTGACAGATTTAAAACCCCATATGTTTTATTTTTATAATTTTTATCCCCCCGACAAAAAATCATGGGGTTTTAAATCCGTCGACATCTAAGCCAATACACAAGGTAGAAAGCTAAGATTTGGCATATATGCAATTTAAAGACCATATTTTAATAATATATATTTATTTTTTTGTACGAAGTTCTCGGAAAATTTGCAAGATGTTAAGTGTTATTCCCCCTTTAAGTACCAGACTAGACACATACAAATTTTCCTTTCTACTTACAACCATCATTTCATGGAACTCTCTACCACCAGACATCCGGAACCAGCCCTCTGTTGACAGCCTTAACCCTTTCCCAAACAAGATCTGGTTTTGACGTCCCTAATTGAAATGGCTTGAGAAAACATTGAAACAAAAGAAGAAACTGCTGATAACCAGCAGTTTCTCCTTTTGTCTCAATATTTTCTGTGCCATATTTTACACAAATCCTATCTTTGATAACATCCATTTTGTCATTTGTGACAGTTTTTGAAGTGGATCACCCTTAAAGTTTGCCGTTTGGTAATGGGTTAAGCATGCTTTACTGACAACCAGCATGCCAGGTGTCTCCACCACCAACTAGATCTCCCATTGTTTTTATCGTCTTTTAATTGTACATACTGAAATCTTTTAACCCATTACCAAACGACAAGTTTTTGTATTGTCCAAATTCAAAGATGTTGCAGACGACAACTAAATATGAATGAAAATGTACATTGTTTAATAATTTTGTATGGAAAATATTGTGGGAAATGAAGAAATTGCTTATCACAAGCAATTTCTTCATTTTCCACAATGTTTTCTATAGTCAGTTTCTTGCGGGGAGTCAAAAAGAGTCACTGTGTTGTAATGGGTTAACTGTTGACCCACCATGCGCTGGAGTATTATCACCCAGATTGAGTCCACTCCATTACGGGAAGAAGTTCTCAGTTTCATTTCTAAGAGACGTTTCACAGGGGGTGAAGACTTTTTAACTTTTTATTTTAAATTCAAACCATATTGTGGGTACCCATGTGAATCATCTCCATGAGAAGATTCTAATGAGTACCCACACCATAGAGTTTGATGAAATTTTAGAGAAATATTTCAGTCTTTGAAAAGTCATCAACCCTCTTATCACGAGCTCTAGTCTGTCTGTTCAAAAACTTAACTTTGGCCATTTTGGGGGCATTCTTGTTTCACAAACACATCTTGTTGTTTTATCAATTTTACTTAAAATTATTTTCGTCATAAAGAGCATTATTTTGTTGTGGAAATTCTGAAAATTTTAAGCCAAAGTATTGCGCTGTTTACGAGGAATATATTTTTTGTCAAGATTAAAGACCTCACATTCTGATTTCATTTTTTTGAAGTATAATGTAATGTATGGCACGGTTTTGGCACCTGTAATGTTCTTCTGTTTACTGTTTTTCAGGGGTCACCAAAACAGATCAGTCCTTCAAGCCTCACAACTTATTGAAGAAACTCCCAACTTTAGAATAGAGAAATATGGAATCCCTCTCCCTGTCCTCATTACAGAAGTTCTTACTTATGCGGATAGTAAGTTTTCCATCTCCCAACCTCTTTTGGAGTATCACAATATCCCTTTCCCAAACGACAAAATTGTAGGGTGATCCACTTCAAAAACTGCCACAAATGACAAAATGGATGTTTTTTAAGATAGGATTTGTGTAAAATGTGGCATAGAAAATATTGAGACAAAAGGAGAAACTGCTGGTTATCAGCAGTTTCTTCTTTTGTTTCAATGTTTTCCCAAGCCTTTTCTATTAGGGACATCAAAACCAGGTCTTGTTTGGGAAAGGGATATATTACCCCGTGTCCTGCTGATTCTAGATTTAGACTTAAAAAACTTGCCAATGTAATTCAATAAGTTTATCTCAAGTATTTGCCAAAATAATTCAGTAGAAAGCAGGCAGTGTAAGCTAAGACCAGACTGCATGTCTGTGCTGGCTGATCTTTGTATACCGTCTGTTAAAGCTTTGGTCACAACAGAAATGTGATGCGAACTACATAAGAAGGGTTAAACATGTATTGGGCAAATAAAAGAAATCTCCCTTGAAACATGGTAAAGTCCAATTCAAATCTCAAATTACAGAAACTGTTTTGTCAAAAAAAAAGAAAAAAAAAAAAGAAATCAACTTTTAGTTAATTTCTCCATGAAGATTTATTTTCAGTTGTTAATGTATAATGCTTCTAACCTGTTCTAAGACCTCCAGATTAGAGTTGGTAGAAGACAGGGTTTTCAAAATGCAATATTTTATTTCTTGTTCATCAGAGAGACCATTTAAATCAATACTCGCAACAAAAGGTTTGGAATTAAGATAACAAAGAAAGTCTTTACCCCCACTTATCTGTAGCTCTATACTGGTACACTTACCAGAATCAGGGGTTGAAAAATTTCTTCAAACCTACTAGTCCTGTGGGACTAGTAGCTCTGAATTTCTACTCGCCCTTAAGGCAACCCAACTCGCCCTTAATGATGAAGACAATTTTAGACTGTTGGCTCTTACGGATGCATTTTTATACGCCGCCGGAGGCGGACGTATATTGGGGTCATCTTCTCCATCTGTCCATCCATCCATCCGTCCGTACGTCCGTCCACTTTTCTTGTCAACGCAACTCCTCCTAAGTTTCTGGCTGGATCTTCTTGAAACTTGGTCAATGTTATCACCTCAATTGGTAGATGTGCATGAAGGAAGGATTTTATGGTTCATTGATTTTTGCCTGAGTTATGCCCCCTTAAAACTTAGTCTCTGGAGCGGCGTATATTGTGACCATGGCACTCTTGTTATGCAAATAACGTATTAACTCTTTGACTCTGTTAATGTTTAGGTACAAATAAAGTTTCTTCGGTATAAATGACAGACAGGGCTCGCGCTGGCAATCGCCACTTCTTGACTCCATCTTTTCCAAAAATCGATCGCTGATTAACATTACTGTAAACACTTGCTTTTTAGCTCACCTGAGCACAAAGTTCTCAAGGTGAGGTATTGTGATCGGTCTGTTGTCCGGCGTCTGTCTGTCTATCTGTCTAACTGTCTATCTGTCTAACTGTCCATCCGTCAACTTTTCAGAAAAAAATCTTCTCCTCCGAAAGTATTGGACAGAATTCAATCATATTTCACACATATGATCTATGGGTCATGCTTTTTCACAATACTTAAAAGAATTTGAATCGGGGCCATAATGGGGTCAAAAAGTAGGTCACTAGGTCAAATCTTCTTTTTGCTCTAGGGACAACATTTGTTGCTCAATCATTGTGAAAATTATTCAGAATATTTGTCTTGATAATATCTAGGTCATGATAACAAATAGGTCAAGCCAGGTCAAAAACTAGGTCACTAGGTCAAATATTGTAAAATCCATCTTTTTACTCTATAAGTGCCAATTTTGGCACACACTTTGTCAAAATTGTCCTGAATGTTTATCTTGATGATATCTAGGCTATGTCAAGAAGTGGGTCATTCCAGGTCATTAACTAGGTCATGAGGTCAAATCTTGTGAAATCCTTCCTTTTGCTCTGGAAGTGGCAATTTTGGTCCAAACTTTGTCAAAATTGTTCTAAATGTTAATCGTTATGATATCTGTGTCATGATCAAAGGAGGGTCATGCAAGGTCAAAAACTATGTCACAAGGTCAAATATTACAGATCCTTCCTTTTGCTCTAGAGATGCCAATTTTGCCCCGAAACTTTGTCAAAACTATCCTAAATACTTATCTTGATATCTAGGTTATGTACAAAGTGTGGGTCATGTAAGGTCAAAAACTAGGTCATTGGGTCAAATCTTGGTTTTGCTTCAAGAACGGAAATATATACTTAAACATTGTGAAAATTGTTCAGGATGTATATCTTGACGAAATCTGGGTCATTTTAAAAGTTGGTCATGTGAGGTCAGAAACTAGGTCACTAGGTCAAATTTTGTTTTTCCTCTAAGAACCAAAATATTTACTCAATCATTGTGAAATTGTTCAGAATGTTTATCTTGACAAATTCTGAGTCATTTTAAAAGTGGGTCATGTGAGGTCAGAAACTAGGTCACTAGGTCAAATTTTGTTTTTCCTCTAAGAACCAAAATATTTACTCAATCATTGTGAAAATTCAGAATGTTTATCTTGATGATATCTTGGTGATATGAATAGCAGGTCATTCGAGGTTAAAAACTAGGTCACTAGGTCAAATTTTGATTTTGCTCTAAGAACCAAAATATTTACTACGTGTATATCATTGTGAAAATTTCCAGAATGTTTATCTTGATGATTTCTTGGTGATGTGAAAAGTGAGTCATGCGAGGTCAGAAACTAGGTCACTAGGTCAAATTTTGTTTTTGCTCTTAGAACCAAAATATTTACTTGATCATTGTGAAAATTGTTCAGAATGTTTATCTTGACGAAATTTAGGTCATTTTAAAAGTGGGTCATGTGAGGTCAGAAACTAGGTCACTAGGTCAAATTTTGTTTATGCTCTAAGAACCAAAATATTTACTTTATCATTGTGAAAATTGTTCAGAATGTTTATCCTGATGATATCTTGGTGATGTGAAAAGTGGGTCATGCAAGGTCTAAAAGTAGGTCACTAGGTCAAATCTTGTTTTTGCTCTAGGAACCAAAATATTTACTTTATCGTTGTGAAAATTGTTCAGAATATTTATCTTGATGATATCTGGTCAATGTTAAAAGGGGGCCATATGAAGTCAAAAACTAGGTCACTAGGTCAAATTTTGATTTTGCTCTAAGAACCAAAAATATTTACTTTATCATTGTGAAAATTTCCAGAATGTTTATCCTGATGATATCTTGGTGATGTGAAAAGTTGGTCATGGGAGGTCTAAAACTAGGTCACTACAGTTGTCGCCACACCGTATGGCACGTGTTTATGTTTTCTTTAATGTTCAATTACATTTGAACAAAACATAAACATTGTGCCATACGATGTGGCGACAACTATAGGTCAAATGTTGTTTTTGCTCTAAGAACCAAAATATTTACTTTATCATTGTGAAAATTCTAAAGAATGTTTATTTTCACAATATCTGGGGCATGTGTAAAGTGGCCGGGTCATGGGCGGGCAAAAACCTAGGACAAATTTTGTTTTTGCCCAAAAAAATCAAAATATTTATTCATCATTGTGAAAATAGTTCAGAATTGCTTATCTTGATGATAAATGGGTCATGTAGAAAGTGGCTAATGTTAGGTCAAAAACTAGGTCTAAAGGTCAAATCTTGTTTTTTGCCCTAAGAACCAAAATATTTACTCATCATTGTGAAAATTGTTCTGAATGTTTATCTTGATGATGTCTAGGTCATGTAAAAAGTGGGTCATGCTAGTTTGAAGTTTGCAAGCTGTTTGTTTCAAAGTCCTCTCAGGTGAGCGATGCAGGGCCATCTTGGCCCTCTTTTTGTTTAACCCTTTCCCAAACGACAGATTTTAGGGTGATCCACTGAAAAAACTGACACAAATGACAAAATGGATGTTATTAAAGATAGAATTTGTGTAAAATATGGCATAGAAAATATTGAGACAAAAGGAGAAACTGCTGGTTATCAGCAGTTTCTTCTTTTGTTTCAATGTTTTCCCAAGCCTTTTCTATTAGGGACGTCAAAACCAGGTTTTATTTGGGAGAGGGTTAATTGGAAAGATAGATTAGCTGTCGAAGTGGTCAAGTAAGCACACCAGTTTAACCCTTTCCCAAACAAGACCTGGTTTTGACGTCTCTAATAGAAAAGGCTTGGGAAAACATTGAGACAAAAGAAGAAACTGCTGATAACCAACAGTTTCTCCTTTTGTCTCAATATTTTCTGTGCTGTATTGTACACAAATTCCTTCCTTTTTAACATCAAAGTTGTTGTCTACAGCAGCTTTTGAAATGGAACACCCTAAAATTTTGCCATTTGGGGAAGGGTTAATATGTACAACTACCTGGTAAATGTGTAAGAATTTCTTTGTGTAATCGCGAGGCGGCAAGACAGAAAGAGACAACGCATCGGTGTTAAACTACGCAGATAGCATTTTGTTTTCATTGCTTCATCCCCTTTTCCCGCGCTTTCATGACTTTTGTAAACAAATCATAGTAAAATGTAACCTTAATTGGGTGCGGAAAAATCACATGATTATATTGAAACTGGAATGACTACGTCATCAATTGACTGTGTTTGCGGCGTTTTTTTTATCTCTCTCAAATCATCGCATGTGAGTAACACAGATTTACTCTAGTTTCCTTGTTTAGTTTCACTTTCGAGATTGTTTGATATGGATCCAAATTTTTGTGTGTGAAATCACGAAAGGGACCGTAAATTTTGTACGTTATTTCTTTCAAATGTGCGTGTTTCACGTACAATTTTGCGTGAATCATGTGAATGGAAACTCTGAAGCGTCTATGAAGATTGATCGACATAAACAAAGAACGGTCTTATTTTAGAGCGAATAATATTATATTATTGTTTCCGATATGAAGTTGTTTGAAATAAATACTTTCTTTTCGATCCTTTATTTTTTCCCCCAATCAGCGTGATTCAAGTTCTAAATTTGCACTCGCCCCGTCGGACTAGTTCTTCCCCTAATCTACTCGTCCTACGGCATTTTCTACTCGCCAATGCGAGCGGGCGAGTGGATTTTTCAACCCCTGAGAATGTTTTGTTATGTTTCATGATTGGTCTCAATCACGGTAACAGATAAGAGGGGTTAACCCGTTCCCAAATGTCAAAAAATTAGACTGTTGGACTGTTCCAATTTAAAATCTGTCACAGAGGAAAATGTTGGTGTAAATTCACCTGGGAATTGAATAAATTATAGTTCAGAAAATATTGAGGCAAAAGGAAGAAATGCTGGTTATCAGCATTTCCTTCTTTTGCCTCAATGTTTTCCCAAGCATTTTCTAATAGGGATGTCAAAGCCAGGTCTTGTTTGGGAAAGGGTTAATTAAAGGCATTCAGAATGTGTTATTTCATTCAAATCCCAACCCTATGTTGTGGCTATTCATTTGAATTGTTTTCTATGAGACAATTCTAATGAGTACCGACAACATGTGGTTTGATGAACAATAAATGAAACATTGCATTTTGAAAAGCCCTCACCCTCTCTCCTATCTGTAGCCGAGCCCGGATAGCTCATTCGGTTACGTCGGAGTCTTTCAATCCAGGGGTCTCGAGTTTGAACCCTGGCTCAGCCAGTATCCATTCTGACATATGACAAAAGTCATTTGTCTCTCACCAATGGGTGTGAATCATCTATGTGAGAGAGCAGCTGGGGGCTCGGTTGGATATTGTGGTTGTACTGGTGTGAGAAATACCAGGAACCCACAGTTAGGTGCTCCAGCCGCCATGATATGACCATAGAAGTTGAAAACGGCGTAAAACCCCATTAAAAAAAATCTCCTATATCTGTATCTTTGATTTATACATGTGCAAACAACAAACTTATCTCTCTACACTAGGGTCATCAAAGATAAGTGTACAGATAGATGATTCAGGCTGGGCCTGGCTGGTTGGTGGTAGACAGTTGTTTGTGTGGAGATTCAGGCAAGCCCACACCGGAAGGGTAGGTCGTAGTAGTAGTTGTTTTCGTGCCTTTCCCAAACAAATCCTGTTTAGTAAGTTCGAAAAAAGATAGAGGGTAAAGATTCTAGAAGATCCTAATAACCAGCATTTTCTACTTTTCCCTAATTATTTCATGTGATATACACTCCAGTGTAGCATACTTTTCTTTTGTCTGAAATTTCTTTCAATTTGAAAGGTTGAATATTTCTCGGAGTATCATTAGTGCATGCATTATTACATGTCCAATTAGAAATAAATATCAATTTTGCTATATCAAACATACATATTTGGCTTTTATAAAATGAACTTTTAAATGAATAAATTTATACATTCCTAACATTGGTGTCTGTAAACCTAGTAACTGTGCATGATTTATTAGACAATTGCAATAACCAAACCAATAGTAAAATGTGACAAGAATATCCATTGGATTTTATAATTGTTGCATCAGACTCAAACTTAGGACAGTGATTGTAACAACATTTTGTCTTACAGATGGTCAAGATGTTTAAAGAAATATTTGCTAAATATTGCTGAAGACATTTATAATTTATGTCTCTATTACAGAATGTATTATGTAAAGAGTTAATCCTACCACCTAGTGATCTAGCCCACAGTGCTGAATGTGTATGTGTACTGCCCAGTAATGGTGACAGCCAATCAGCTGCCTGTATCGCTGTGTTGCCGAAGGGCGTGGTCAGATACTGGTCAAACATTGCATAATTTATGTCTTTATTGCAGAATGTGTTATGTAAAGAACTTACCTTACCACCTAGTGACCTAGCCCACAGTGCGGAGCGTGTTTGTGTACTGCCCAGTAATGGTGACAGCCAATCAGCTGCCTGTATTGCCGTGTCGCCAGAGGGCGTTGTCAGATACTGGTCAAATATCGCGTACGAGTCGTCGTACATGGAGATCAGCGCAGAACTGAAGGGGGAAGAGTGTGATTGTGTTGTCAACTTACAGGTAATTTGTGATTTCTTACTTTCTCTTACTTTGTAAAGAGACTAATGGATCTCACTGTAATTGTGTTCAATTATTTTGGTTAACATTTCTGAGAACAGCTCCTTTCCAACATGTCCTGTTTATGATACAAAAAAGCATGCTAAAAATGAAACATTCGAACTTTTGGAAGGCTTTCCTAGCTACAAGCTTAATTTGAAATTCCAAAACCCCAAACAGAGAAACTGATTAAATTTTAAACTATTTGTGAATAGACAATTACATGTATCATAATCTAATATTGTGCTTTTTACTTTGTTTATTTCAGCCCTTTGGATGTTTATTAGCTACCACAACAAGTTCTTTAGTATTGATAAA
Organism: Fragum sueziense; assembly: GCA_963680895.1. Classification (NCBI taxonomy): domain Eukaryota; kingdom Metazoa; phylum Mollusca; class Bivalvia; order Cardiida; family Cardiidae; genus Fragum; species Fragum sueziense. Next base: position 91,887 of record CAVMGG010000822.1, on the reverse strand, counting down.
AACAGTTCCTGAACAGGTAATTCTAACCTATGCACTTTAGTCATATCCTCTACTCTCTGCTCATTTAACCCTTTCCCAAATGACAATTATTTGGGCTGTTCCAATTTGAAAGCTACTGCAGAAGACAAAATGGATGTTAATAAAGATTGGCTATATGTACAACATAGCACAGAAAATATTGAGGCAAAAGGAGAAAATGCTGATTATCAGCATTTTCTTCTTTTGCCTCAATGTTTTCCCAAGCCATTTCTATCAGGTCATCAAAACCAGGTATGGTCGGGAAATGGATTAAATGAACATTTTCTGAATATTGATTGGCTTTCAAATGATATTTTATCCTTCTACTTTCATTTAACCCATTCCAACACAACGATATTTTTATACTTAACAAGATGAAACCTTTAATAACCATTATGGAAAACTTGTGACAAGAAATTTCTTGATTTCTGACAATGTTTTCTACCCAGAATGACAAAAAATTGTTAAGTTCCATTCACTTGAAACTTTCTGATAATGGGTTGAAATGCGGTATAATTATAGAATCGGCTAAATGATTAATAAGAGTGACTATGTTTTTCCTTCAGAATGCAGTAATGTGTAAGCCTATAAAGGCAGCACAGGGCATGTTTGCTGGTATAGGTCGTAGAATGTCTTCACTGATATTTGGTGGTGGGCCAGGACAAGCCACTGGAGCTGTAAGTGCGTCTTTTACTTATTAACCCTTTCCCAAAGGACAGAATTTTACGGTGATCCACTTCAAAAACTGCCACAAATGACAAAATAGATGTTATTATAGATAGTATTTGTGTAAAATATGGCACAGAAAATATTGAGACAAAAGGAGAAACTGCTGGTTATCAGCAGTTTCTTCTTTTGTCTCAATGTTTTCCTTAGCCTTTTCTATTAAGGACGTCAAAACCAGGTCTTGTTTGGGAGAGGGTTAATTAATGGACATGTTAAAATTAGTTCTTTAATATACAGTTGAATTAATTCAGTCACTTTTAGAAGCCAATTTTGTTTGAAATTTGCTGTGTCCTCAACGGCAGTAATAATTAGAATCACATAAATGTTGTGCACAGCACAAGAAGGTGTCAGTTTTGCCTGCTTGTAGAATGTAGAGGGGTATTTACAGAGAGAAATTGAAAAACAAAATCACAAAACATGTCAGCTTTTCTTCACAAAAATGATCTCTAATGTTATCATAGAATGTTTGTATATTTATAGCCACTACAAGCCGCTATAGCGGGCCACTATGAAGAAGGAGAGAGGCCATTTTATCTGTTGTCTGGGACATTCTTACAAAAATGGACAGTCGATGATTATGGGCAAGAAAAGGTTAGTCAGCTATCTATCACTGTCAGTCAATGAAATAGAACCTAAACTCATTACAAGAAGTAAAAAATTATTTTGGTCCAAATTTAAAGATGTTGCAGACAACAATTTCAAGGGAATGAAATTTAAAAATATTTGGCCTTTTTGTGTTTCCCCAGCATTTTTCTCGAAGGGCATCAAAACGCGTTGATGTGTGGGAATGGGTTAAACATTTAACAAGACATATTTTGTAGATCAGAAGGTCAATTAAAGGTCAAATATTCACTTATAAGCTCATAATAAGATATACTTGGACAACCATCTTAATATGATATACCGGTAATCAGATTGGCCATTTATTCAACTGGGAAATAAGAATGTCTAGAATGTGGACCTGTGTAGTTATGAATGAAAATAAACCAAGTTAGAAAAAGGTAGCTCTACTTTTAACCCTTCTCATGCTTTTCATCTCAATTTACTGTTGTAACAAAAGCTTTGACAGGTGATATAGACTAAGATTAGACTGCACATCTGTGAAGGCTGATCTTAGTTTACATTGCCTGTCAAAGCTTTTGGCCTACACTGCCTGCTTTCTACTCAATGATTGTGGCAAAAACTTGAGATTGACTTGTAAAATTGTCTCCTAAATTTGCAGTTTGTTTAACCCTTTCCCAAATGGCAAAATTTTAGGGTGATCCACTTAAAAAACTGCAAGAAATGACAAAATGGATGTTATTAAAGATAAGATTTGTGTAAAATATGGCAAAGAAAATATTGAGACAAAAGGAGAAAATGCTGGTTATCAGCATTTTCTTTTGCCTCAATGTTTTCCTAAGCTATTTCTATAAGGGACGTCAAAACCAGGTCTTGTTTGGGAAAGGGTTAAATTGAAATTTGGACTCAGCAGGACAAGGGTTAGGTACTCTACATGTATATTTCTGTCTTCATTTCAGTTTATTTACCAAGTGGATGCAGATAGACTTTTCAGAGAAGAACTGGCCAAGAAAGTTTGGGTATGTCACCATACATGAACACTTTATGATACTTTTCATGTAGAATAATTAATCTCTTATAAGTAAAAGGCATTTTCCCAACAACCAATTCTTGGGCACTAATTGAAATAGAAAAGATGCAACAAATTACATACTTAGCACAATTAATTAAATTCTGAATTGAGAGATAACCTTTTAGATTGAATATTGGAAAAAAGGGTGTGCTATTCCAGAAGACTTGGGGCCCGTTTTACTAACATAGATTTTTGCATAAACCTTGTAACAACACATCTGATTGAAAGAGAAATAATAACAGTAATTATTCGGCCAATCAGATTTGTTGTTGTTTTAAAAATGTTTGTAAGTTTGTTAGTAAAACGGGGCCCTGGTTTCAATGTATTGTATATGTTACGGTTTTACAAAAAAATGTCTACTCCCACATCCATCATTACTTAACCCCTTTCCCAAACATTAAAATTTTATGCCAAACCAATTATTTCAGGACCAAGATGCCATTCACATGACACAGCTAACAACCTGGATACTTGACATGAAATTAACAAGGTATGTCATACATATTAACCCTTTCCCAAACAACAGAATTTTAGGGTGATCCACTTCAAAAACTGCCACAAATGACGAAATGGATGTTATTAAAGATAGGATTTGTGTAATATATGGCACAGAAAATATTGAGGCAAAAGGAGAAACTGCTGGTTATCAGCAGTTTCTTCTTTTGTCTCAATGTTTTCCCAAGCCATTTCTATTAGGGACGTCAAAACCAGGTCTTGTTTGGGAAAGGGTTAAAATAATAAGGTCTCTTCAGATGACAGAATGGATGTTGATTAAGATTAAGAAAATATAAATGCAACATGAGAATCATCAGCATTTTCTTTTGTCTCAATGTTTCCCAAGTTTTTTATGCCCATGTGTCGAGAGATTGGGGTCATATTGTTTTACTTGTGTCCCTCTGTCTCTCCGTCTGTCTGTCCGAAAACTAAACATTTGCCTCTTCTCCAAAAGCATTTAACATATGAAGCTTAAAGGAGGGGTTTCCATAAGGCCATTTTCCTGGGACCTAAATTTTCCAATGAATTTTTTACCACAAATAGATATGTAAAGGGGACGTGTTTCGCCGAAAAGTATGAATCGAACGGACCTTTGGTTTGGTGTATATTGTATATTGAAAGTGGGTGGGGTAATTCTTTTCAGGCGCTACCCAAGGTTCTTATAAATCAGTTTTCTATCTAAATGTAAATAATTGGCGATTTTTTTAAAAACATTATGTTTCGTATATGAGCCCATGTTAAGATGACATGAAATCCATTGGCTTGCTTATTATAAATATCAAAATATTTGGAATTTCAGAGTTCCCATTCACGCACATATGTGCGTAATTCACGTACAGTAAAGAAAATTCACGCATGCAAATTCTGGGTAAAGGGTGCATGCACGCAAAGAATTTATACAATGGAAATTGCTTTTAGATATATCTTTCATTAGAAGATTCTCTGTTTGTCAGGAAAATGGTTAAGTAAGGATGTATTGCCCCTTGAAATAGGATAAAATCGTGTAGCTTTTTTGTTTACATTCAGAATGTTATTTTCATGATGAGTAATTATTATGAGCACCCTGTTTTCAAAGACACTCGCTAATTAGCTTAAATAAACCAATCAACAGGCACATCTCAAAAGTTTTTTGATAATAATATCAAAAACCATGATGTCTGCTTTTTGTAGGCACAAAACGAAAATTTAAAAAGAACGATTGTTTTTCCAAGTAATACTAGTAAGCAAAGCAGCAACTGAAAAATGGATGGGAATGACAACTTGTGTTAATGATGTTCGCTGATCGAGTTTAGATGCAAGTTCAAATAGGTAAAATGGTTTGAGAAATGCTATTTCTGTTCATGTTCACAAAACTCTGAAACTCTGTCACACGCCTTTACTTTAGAATAACTCTAATTTCACAGTCCAGATCTTATGTAATCTGTTAGTGGAATAGAAAGCATGTACATACTTAACAATCATTACCACACAAATTAGTGACACAATGGAAATATACCTTTTTGAAAAAAAAAAAAACTTTTTTATTATTACAGTATTTTAGTGCACCCCCAGTTTTCATTTTGCACTCCCAACTTTTTACTCCAGGGAGTGCATGCACTCCCAAAAAATATTTTGAGTGGGAACTCTGAATTTAATGTAATTTTTCAATTTTTAGCTCACCTGAGCACGAATGTGCTCATGGTGAGCTATTGTGATACCGCTGTGTCCGGCGTCCGGTGTCCGTCGTCCGTCGTCCGTCAAACTTTGCCTTGTGTGCACTCTAGAGGCCACATTTTTTGCCCAATCAACCTGAAATTTGCTCAGAATGATTGTCTTGATAAAATCTCGGACAAGTTTGAAATTGGGTCATCTGGGGTCAAAAACTAGGTCACTGGGTCAAATCCTAGAAAAACCTTGTGTGCACTATAGAGGTCACATTTTTTGCCCAATCAACCTGAAATTTGCTCAGAATGATTGTCATGGTGAAATCTCGGACAAGTTCGAAATTGGGTCATCTGGGGTCAAAAACTAGGTCACGGGGTCAAATCTTAGAAAAACCTTGTGTGCACTCTAGAGGCCACATTTTTTGCCCAATCAACTTAAAATTTGCTCAGAATAATTGTCTTGATAAAATCTCGGACAAGTTCGAAATTGGGTCATCTGGGGTCAAAAACTAGGTCACTGGGTCAAATCTTAGAAAAACCTTGTGTGCACTATAGAGGTCACATTTTTTGCCCAATCAACCTGAAAATTGATCAGAATGATTGTCTTGGTGAAATCTCGGACAAGTTTGAAATTGGGTCATCTGGAGTCAAAAACTAGGTCACGGGGTCAAATCTTAGAAAAACCTTGTGTGCACTCTAGAGGCCACATTTTTTACCCAATCACCCTGAAAATTGATCAGAATGATTGTCTTGATCAATTTTCAGAGAAGATTGAAATTGGGTCATCTGGGGTCATAAACTAGGTCATGAGGTAAAATCTTTGTAAAACCTTGTGTGCACTCTAGAGGCCTCATTTTTTGCCCAATCAACCTGAAAATTGATCAGAATGATTGTCTTGATCAATTCTAGGTCACGAGGTCTAATCTTAGATAAACCTTGTGTGCACCCTAGAGGTCACATTCTTTGTCCAATCAACCTGAAAATTGGTTTACAAAAAAAAGTTATTATATCAGGTGAGCGCTTCAGGGCCAATGGCCCACTTGTTTGTATATTTTCATCTCCCAACTTTGGGCAAAACATCAACACGTTTTTATAACGCGACATAATGGAATAATATTTTAGGTGAGAACTTGGTAATAAATCGTCATTGCAAAATTATGAGAAATTTTTGATACCTAGTCGGGTAAATGAGTTACGGGCCCTTGAATGCACGAAAACCCATGGCAAATTGTGGAATAAATATCAAAATACATTTTTTCTGACTTTCTTTCGTACAGAAAGGCAGAAATGTTTAATTTGCTTAAATTATAGCTGGCCTCAGCAAACAGTACTACAAATAAGCTATTGCGGTCAGTTTCGTCTGTTGTCCGTCCGTCTGTCTTGCCAAATTCAAGGGCGGATAACTTAAAATATACGTTTACAATCAGGATGAAAATCATACTCACCCAAGATATTATAAATGCAAACATTTTCACTTGGTTTTGCATTTGATTGGGTAATATTTGAAAATTTTTGAATGCAAAAATTGTCAAAAATAGCATTTTTTGACATTAAAGGGCACATAACTCAGCACTTTCGGCAGCAATTCCATCCAAAATTAATCTTACACAAGGGCTTATGACCATACACATTTTGACAAAGTTTGGTGAAGATCGGATAATATTTATGGATTTTAGAGTGTAAACCTGATATTATGGACGGGCAGACAGACAGACGGACGGATAACAGACGAAACTGTCCGTAATAGCTTATTTGTAGTACTTTTTGCTGAGGCCAGCTATAATTTAAGCAAATTAAATATTTCTGCCTTTCTGTACGAAAGAAAGTCAGAAAAAATGTATTTTGTTATTTATTCCACAATTTGTCATGGGTTTTCGTGCATTCAAGGGCCCGTAACTCATTTACCCGACTAGGTATAAAAAAATCCTCATAATTTTGCAATGACGATTTATTAACAAGTTCTCACCTAAAATATTATTCCATTATGTCGCTTTATAAAAACGTGTTGATGTTTTGCCCAAAGTTGGGAGATGAAAATATTCAAAAAATTGGAAAATTACATAAAATTCCAAATATTTTAATATTTATAATAAGCAAGCCAATGGATTTAATGTCATCTTAACATGGGCTCATATACAAAACATAATGTTTTTAAAAAATTCGCCAATTATTTACATTTAGATAGAAAATTGATTAATAAGAACCTTGGGTAGCGCCTGGAAAGAATTACCCCACCCACTTTCAATATACAATATACACCAAACCAAAGGTCCGTTCGATTCATACTTTTCGGCGAAACACGTCCCCTTTATGTATCTATTTGTGGTAAAAATTTCATTGGAAAATTTAGGTCCCAGGAAAATGGCCTTATGGAAACCCCTCCTTTGGAGTGCAACTTTCTTTCAATAATATCTATCTGTTCCAGGCAATATGACCTTCCTCAATGTCATTTGTTAACCCTTATTCACCCTATACACAAAAACTTAACATTTTAGAAAAATGGCTATTTCGGGGGCGTTGGTGTTTTACTGATAACCAGCATTTTCTCCTTTTGTTTCAATATTTTTCCTTGCAATAATGTACAACTTCCTTACACAAAGGAACACTCATTTTGTCGACAAAATCAAGTTTATGCAGGTGAATATTTGTGTACTATAATGACGCTATAAATATCTATGAATCTTTATTTACAGAGATGGGGTTGTATTTCTGGGTGCTGGCATAAACTTAGAGTCACAACCTGTTGTACATTTTGCTGTTGGTAAGTGACTTAACCCTCTCCCCAAAAATAGGGTTGACCAGCTTAAATGCTGCTGAAGAAGACAACTTGAATGTTGATAAAGAAAGGAATTGTGTACAAAATAGCACAGAAAACATTGAGGCAAAAGAAGAAAGTGCTGATGATGATCAGCACTTTCTTCTTTTGCCTCAATGGTTTCTAATTGGGACTTCAAAAGTAGGTCTTGTTTTGGAAAGGATTAAACATTTCCTTACCCATATGCATTTCTGTTGACTAAAATAGAGATTTATAAGCCATTGCCAATCTGCCAGCTTGCTTTTGTGCGGCCAGCAAAGTTAAAATCACTGAATTCATTAAATTTCAATTTAGTTAGACAATTAGATACTTTGCTAGGGAAGAGGAGAAACTGCAGATTATAAGCATCATATCCTATTCTTTCAATGTTCACTCAATTTTCATTTTAGGTATATAAAAATCAGAGAAATAAATGTATAGCAAAATAAATAGCATAGATGTATCTGAAGTGCTACAAATGGCTAGATTATTTAAGAGAACAATTTTTCATGCTGTGTTGATTTTTCAGCTTCATTGATGACAAATATCAGTGGAACACCTTCAAAGCTGGACACATTTAAAGTCCTCCCATTCTTGAAAAGATACCAGGTATAACTTTAAAAAACTTTTAATTTTACTTATCAATTTCTATGTATCAACATTTTAAGACATTTTGCCCTGTCTGTACTTTTTGTTTGCTTCACCATTTGGCATAATGACACTCTTCGGAGCCCCACAAGGTAAAGGATTTGGAATACATTGTTGAAAATGGTGAAATTGCTTGTGACAAGCAATTTCTTCATTTCCCACAAAATTTTCTTCCATAAAAGGCCAAAACTTAAAAAAAATTCAATTTACTTGAAACTGTCATCTGCAATGTCTTGGAATTTAAGTAAAAAATTTTGCCATCTGGTAATGGGTTGACATATCATTTTTGGTGCTCTTGTGTCAATAGATCAACAGCTTGTAGTTCATTCCTGTCTGCGTGTCTCTTTGTTTGTAAAAATCTATCATTTGGTCGCAATTTTGGCATGACCTTGTATAGATGAAAACTTTTCTTAGATGATTTATAATTAAGTAACACACCTTATTAGTTTGTGTAACCAATACGGAATATAATTTCATAGGAACAAAAAGAAATATTTTTGTAAATTGAATCAAGAGCTAGCAGTTAAAGGTGTAAGAGCCTGCATTTTAATCTATGCTAAATAGAACAATCTGTTTATAACATTTTCATCATAACATGAATTTACACAGAAATATTAAATCATAATAAAGCGCTCATTTAAGTGTGACATTATTGAAAATATACTTAGGCGTAAAAAAAAAATATGTGTTTTTCCGGTTACATGAAATTTCAAAATAGGGACGGTAGGTCGGATTTTTTTTTTTTTTTTTTTTTTATGGGACAAATAGGGAAACAAAATGGCGGAACAGGAAATCCCTAGGAAATCCGACAGTCTTTCCGAAAGTTGCAGAATTTTTTTCTGGACATTCGGTCTGGTAAAAGAAAAACAATACCGCCACAGACGACCGAATACCCCCGCCCCTGGCTCTGCCGTCGTTTGTCGAATATGTAGTAAATTGATGTCTGCTAGAGGCTACATGCACGCAAAAAGTACATGCTGTGTGCTTTGTACACCATCGCTAGTAACATTCATTTCTCAAGTAACGGTAGATCTAAGTTTTCTTTTTCTGAAAGTTGATCACAGATGCCGATATTAAATTTTAAAATGTGTCCAAAATCTCGAAAGTCTAACAGGAAACAGAATGAATCTATTACTCATATGCGATGTTTTGAGCGAGATCAAAAACGCCGCAAACACAGACATTTGATGACGTAGTCATTCCAATATCATCACGTGATTTCTCCACTTCCAAATAAGGTTACGATTTACTATGATTTGTTTACAAAATGCGCGCGTGTCCACAAAGAGCGGGAAAAGGGATGAAGCAATGAAAAAGACACTATCTACGAAGTAAATACTCTGATGTTATTGTCCAGCAAGATTAACCCTGGACATCTGCATATGCAATGACCCCACTTCGGCTTTGTTTTGTTAAGACACTCAACTAACGGACTTTTCGCACGAAAATTAAGTTGTCCCGGGTTAACCTTGCTGGACAATAGATGGTTTTAACACGGACGCTTTGTATATTTCTGCCATGCCGCCTAGCGATTACACAAAGGAATTAGGTCACGCTTAGTTGTACATATTAAAATGGTGTGCTTACTCAACCATTTAGACTGTAGCCAATCAATCTTTCATAATTTAAACAAAAAGTAAGTGTTGACAGCCATGTTAATCGGCGATCGAGTGGCGATTGCCAGCGCGAGCCCTGAGAATCATTTCTACAATTTTTTGTGCATTTTGATATATTTACGGAAACTACCGAAGATTCCGGGAAAACCCATATTTCAAATCGTAACACGATACGCATCGTCGGGGAAGGATAACAGAATATGTAGATCTACCCAATCATAAATCGGTAATACCACGCCATTATCGGTATACAAAATTCGTTACTGAAATACATCGGTTTTTATTGACCTAGTAGCGATATAACTTTCGGTGAATTGAACTTTTACCAAGACATGTCCCTAAAAATTGCTAAAAAATTAGGGTCGGGGGTAAAAAAATAGGCACGGTCGGGTAACCGGAAACACACAACTTTTTTTATTACCCCTTAGATGCTGTGTATTTTTTACAGGAAGAAAATGAAGCAGAAATACTGAGCTACAGATTGTTAACACCCAGTTATAATGCTGATGAAATATTCCTGTATAATGATATATCGGTGGTGATAGATACAGGTAACTAGCACAGTCTGTCCTTTGTCAATTTATCAACTGAGTGTTGAAATCTCTCATTTGACAGATTTATCTATGAATTCAATAGTAAATTTCAAATGTGGCACAATTCAATAATTTCTATTTGGTCAAAGTCACATTTGAAGGTGAAGTATTTTCTTAGCTCACTTTTGTCTGGATGACTGGCTAAGGAAAAACCCTATGAATGCATGATAAGGGTTATTGCTTCTTGTATCAATTTTTTGAAATTGTTCATATTTTTATGCCCTCATTTTGGGGTGCATATTGTTCTACTTGTGTCCGTTTGTCTGTCAGAAAACTTAACTTTGGCCATTTCGGGGACATTTTCACAAACACACCTTGTTTTTTCTAACACAGGAAATGGCACAGAAACAGAAGAACTACCAGCACCAGGAGGTTGTTTACTTGGAGCTGGTAAGCATGATACAACGTTTTTAGCTCGACTTTTCGAAGAAAATGAGAGCTTATACTGTCATCCGGGCGTCGACGTTGGCATTGGCGTTGGCGTCGGCGTTGCAACAAAGGTTTAAGTTTTTTCAAACATCTGTTTCTACTTATGCTATTGCTCTGAAACTTTGCACATGCTTTTGTTACCATAATATTAACCTCTAGGCAAAGATTCATTACTCTCACATTTAAAATACTGGAATTCTAACCTTTTTATGCCCCCGTATCGAGAGATCGGGGGCATATTGTTTTACTCGTGTCCGTCTGTCTGTCTGTCCGTCCATCCGTCCGTCTGTCCGTCTGTCTGTCCGAAAACTTAACCTTGGCCTTTTCTCCAAAAGTGTTTGACATACAAAGCTCAAATTTGGTATGCAACTTCCTTTCAATGATATCTATCTGTTCCATGCAATTTGATTTTCCTCAAAGTCATCCCTTAACCCTTATCAACCCTTTACTCTACGAAAACTTAACCTTCTACTCTGAAAACTTAACCTTGGCCTTTTCTCCAAAAGTATTTGACATACAAAGCTCAAATTTGGTATGCAACTTCCTTTCAATGATATCTATCTGTTCCATGCAATTTGACTTTCCTCAAAGTGTCATCCGTTAACCCTTATCAACCCTTTACTCTACGAAAACTTAACCTTTTACTCTGAAAACTAAACCTTTGCCTTTTCTCCAAAAGTATTTGACATACAAAGCTCAAGTTTAGTATGCAACTTCCTTTCAATGATAGCTATCTGTTCCAAGCAATCTGAGCGTCCTCAAGGTCATCCCTTAACCCTTAATAACCCTTTACTCCACGAAAACTTAACGTTTTAGAAAAATGGCCATTTCGGGGGCATTTGTGTTTCACACATCTTGTTTGACATAGAAATTCTGGGTTAAGCAACTTAGAAAAGTCGAGCGCGCTGTCTTATGGACAGCTCTTGTTTCTCCGTTTGTCTTTGACCAGGTCTTTAAAACAGACCTGTATCCAATGCCAAAGCGTCATTGTGTCCCAAATTATGAAATGAAAATTCCCACTTTAAAGTTCAACCATATTTTTGATAGAAAATTTGATCCCTTTCATATGTTGACTTAAGGAGACTATGGAGAGCGCCCACGTGACTTTTTCGAAATGTTTATTATGCGGCTACCGCTTTTCGTAGACTGGATTTGGTAACTAGGCCAGGTGTTCTAGTCAATGGAAATAAACCGGAAATAAAAACAAAATAATGGCGGATCATTTTGATCGACTGAAAAATATTGACTGTCGATTGTTCTTTATTCTCTGCCTTCGGTTGAAAGATACGAACTTCATAACGCATTTAAATCTTCGGCTAAATGGAGTATTATCGCTTGCCATTGTTGAAGGGTCATCAAATATCCAGACTACGACGAGGCGGACAAAAAAACGAGACAGTTTCGACGAGAAAAGTTGCGAGGTCTGCGAGTTAACTGTTACTTCCACTGCCACCAGCTTCTACTACGCAAATACTGTCATCACGGGACTTTTAGACGAGAAAATATTTAGAAGTCATGGACACGTAAACCATAGATCACGAAGAATACAGCTGATTACGGATTTTTCGATAGGAAACGAACAAGTGATTTTGTGTTTTTTTTTAAATGAACTTTAAGTGTGATCATTACAAAGTGAAACAAGACCTGTTTTTGAGCAAAGGAGATAAGAGGGATTAAGACCTTCTAAATATTTATTGCAATCCCAAACCCAATGTTGTGGGTAGTAATTTTAATAAGATTTTGAGACTATTCCAATGGCAATGAATTTTGTGCTAAAAATAGACTTGGTTTACCTTATGATTTGGTAAACCGTCAGCATTGTTATGAAATCATGTACATTAGGCTTGAAATCCCCAACCCTATGCTGTGGGTAGTAATTTAAATAATTTTGACAGACTATTTCAATGGCAATGAATTTTGTGCTAAAAATAGACTTGGTTTACTGTTCTGGTAAACCGTCAGCATTGTTATGAAATCTCGTACCTACGGCTTGAATCAAGCTGTAGTTACAAGCTTTTATAACAGCATCCAGGATTTACTATTGTTTGTCCGAAATTACGTCACTGCTTGCTAGATAAACTCATTCCCCATTAATCAGATCATCTACCTACAACACAGGGTTTTATGGAAATTTAATATTTTGTATTTTTAGAATTCAATACGATACCCCTTTTCAGCTCTGCCAATATTGAAAGAGTCTATTAAAAAAAACATTGAAAGAGTCTATAAAGAAACATTGAAAGAAAAGAAAATACTGATTTTCATGAACTTCTCCTTTTCTTTCATTTTTTCTATCCTTTGCAGTTATAGTTTTAAAGAGATGCAGAATAGAGGCCTCCTGAGCAGAGGTGATATAGGCTTACTTCTTTTAAGATATGGTTTATCATTTATAGTTCAGCAAACTCTATCTTGTTGGTAGTCATTAAGACCATCTCCTCAAGATTATTTAAATGAGTACACACAACATAGGGTTTGGAGTTGAAATAGTCCTTTACACAGAGCAACAGATGAGAGTGTAAGAAGACATTCTAAATTTTCTATTTCAAATCCAAACCCTATGTTGTGGTTACTCGACGAGACGATTCTAATGAGTACCGACAAAACAGGGTTTGACAAACATTTAGTGAAATTGTTCATTTTGAAAAGCTATTTACTCTCTGTTATCTATTGCTCATTTGCTCTGCTGATATTTACAATAATTTTGATGTTTGCAACTACTTTCAACTTGTATTCTCAGCCTACTATTCACATAATTATATCAAGTACTACTAAAATATTTCAAACTGACTGTCATTGCAAGCTTGCTTGTCATCTATCATTGAGACATCTGCCAGACTCTGTTACAGTCAGCACTAGTTATATAAATATCAACATTGGAAGAGTTCATTTTGAGCAATTTCTTTCCTTTGCCTGCTATATTTTAATTAAGAACACACTAGATGAGCAACAAAAATCGGATTTAACCCTTTCCCAAACAAGACCTGCTTTTGACGTCCTTATTAGAAAAGGCTTGGGAAAACATTCAGACAAAAGAAGAAATTTCTCCTTTTGTCTTAATATTTTCTGAGCCATATTTTACACAAAGCCTAAAACTTTAATAATATCCATTTTGTCATTTGTCGCAGTTTTTGAAATGGATCACCCTAAAATTTTGTCGTTTGGTAATGGGTTAAATCGAAACTGAACAAAATTGGATGAGTCAAACTTTGGATATGTCAATTAATTTTGATAGGCCCTATGGCTTTGACACAATGCGTGTTGAGTATGTGGACTGTTACATTTAACCCTTTCCCAAACAAGATCTGGTTTTGATGTCCTGATAGAATTGGCAAAGGAAAACATTGACACAAAAGAAAGTGCTGATAATCAGCATTTTCTCCTTTTGTCCCAATATTTTTTGAGATATTTTTAGCACAAATCCTCTCTCAGTCAACATAAATTTTGTCGTCTTCAGCAGCTTTTGGATTGGATCACCCTAAAATTTTGCCGTTTGGGAAAGGGTTAAAGCTGTGATCCATAATGCATTATTTTTGCATTATGTTTGCTTGATATTCATTTGCATTGAATTTCCCTAGGACCTAGGAAAGGAGCAACTTGCATTTTTTCATTGCAATTTGATTGGCCAAGTTGAAATCAAGTCCACAATAGTCTTTTTCATTTGTCACTTTTGTAATCAGTATTATTTTATTGTTTTTCGTTTTTTTTTTTTATTTTGTTACCATTGACTGATGATGATATCCTGAATAAAGTTGTTAAACTGATTTATGACTTGTGTTAGTTGGTACACTCTGTGAACGTTGGTTCAAAGAGTGTATTCAGTGCCTCTAGTTTGTTTGTATGAAAAATAAAGTTGTCTGTATATTATGATTTTGATTGATACCTGCATGTGCAGATCAAGGGAATGGGGCCTGGTCCCCTCAAACTTGTAAAAAGGCTAATCAAAGTGAATTTCAGGAATTTTTCATGCACCAATGCAGTCAGTCCTCTTGAAAAGACAACCCCCTCTTGGAAATTTGTCTGGATCCATGCATGGTCTGTTTATGCTACATTCATTCGTGAGGCACTGTATTGATCTGATTTCACCCCCTTAATCTATTCACATGCAATGTCTCTTTATGACTCCCTACAAGGTAATGGCTTTGGAAAGCATTGTGGATAATGATGAAATTGCTTGTGACAAGCAATTTCTTCATTTCCCATAATGTTTTCTTCCTAAAAGCCAAAAACATGCGAGATTTAATATACTTGAAATTGTCGTCTAGAATATCTTTGAATTTGGACAAGCAATTTTGTTGTTTGGTAAGGGATTAATTGGATGATTGGAAACTGGATGTGTGACCAATTGCATGTTCACGGTTCGAGTAGTTCCATTGGATGCTGAATAACGGCAATGATACTTATTAACTCTTTCCCAAAAAAGACATTGATTTGATTTCCCGTACAGAAAAAGCATTGGAAAAGATTGAGACAAAAGAACAAAATGCTGATGACCAGAATTTTCTCCTTTTGGCCCAATCTTTTCTGTGTTGTAGCATACACATTTTCTACTTTTGATATCACCTATCATGTCAACTGCAATACCTGAGGCTTTGAAATTTGAGCATGTTAGAATTTTGCTGTTTGGCAAAGTGTTAATAAGGTAAAAATGTTGCTAAAATGACCAAATCAATGCCCCAATGACAGATGAAATTTATCTATCAAAAAGAGCTGCATGGAGAGTATTCCAATTGTTGCAGTCAGCATTTTCTCCTTTTGCCTTAGCCCATTACCACAAAGTGACGCCCTTTGACACCCACAAGATTAGGGCTCAAGAAAAAAATTTGGAAAATGAAGAAATTGCTTGTGACAAGAAATTTCTTCTTCCACAATGTTTTCTACCATGTTAAATTCCATATATCTGAATAATCTGATATTGTTGTCTGCAACACCTATGAATTTGGAAGTCTATCATTTTGCCGTCTGGGTAATAGGTTAATATTATCTGAGCTTTTACATCTGTAATGGAAAGGGATTGGGAAAATATTGAGACAAAAGAAGAAATTGCTGATGGTCATCATTTTCTCCTAAATTGCCCTATATTATAATATTCAGTGATTGGGAAAGACATTTCTTCAATGGGACAATGTCGCTTCCACTTACAAAATCAATGTGACATTTTGAAAATTGATGTGACAATTATAAGTTAAAATTGCTCCATTCTCATATACAGCAAAATTCAATGGGACAAGGGGCCAGGGCCCACTCATTAGCTAAAACAATGTGACATTTGGAATTTCAATGTGACTATGGCGCATGGCGCAGGCCTTTCCCAGTCACTGAATATTTCTTAGGAAATTAATATTATAGAAAATTCCTGTCTAGTTTTGTCATCTGCAGCGTCAAATGAATTTGGAACTGCCAAAAATTTTGCCGTTCGGGAATGGGTTTATCATTATAGATTTAATCGCCTGTGCAGCATCTTGACCCTTTCCCAAACAGTCAAAATTTAGACTATATCAATTCAAATGCTGCTGCAAACAACAAAATGGCTGTAGATGAACATGAAATGTGTCCACTGTAGTACAGAAAACATTAAGACAAAAGGAGAAAATGCTGGTTATCAGCATTTTCTTCTTTTGTCTCAATGTTTTCCAAAGCCTTTCCTCATAGGAACATCAAAAGCAGGTCTTGTTTGGGTAAGGATTAAGTCCAGAAGACCAGAACAGTCAAAAATTCTGCCATTCACAAAAGTTCATATGGTATCGACTCCGACTCTCAATCATGAAGTCCCTTGTTCGATCCCCAGTTGCAGCAAATATCCTCTCCAACATTATCTTCCAACATTGACTGTATAATCTATTTTGTAGAGCAGCTGGGAGCTCAGAGAGGATGTTGTGGTGATAATGCTGATAACATAGGATTTGAGTACATCATTGTAAGAAAATATTGAGGGAAAAGAAGGAAATGATGATGATCATCTGTTTCTTCTTTTGTCTCAAACATTCTTCAAAACCAGATCTTGTTTGGGAAAGGGCTAAAAGAAGATGAACATTCAAGGATAACATCTCCAGCTAGTTCTAAAAAAACACCCTGGCAGCCCTATTTAGGGGATTAGCAAAACATTAAAGGAAAAGAAGAAAATGTATATTGCAATCAGATCATTCTTTTAAATTTTTTTATTAGCCATTATAATGTACAAACTTCCTGCTTATATGTGACCTGTCACGCTAAAAGGGACCTTGGAAGAGTGAACCGTATCAGTCAGTGTCAGTCTGCACAGACTGGTTCTTGTCGGTACTTTTCATTCTAATGTAATTTTCGGAACCTAGAATATTTAAATCCTATCTTACATGTCAAATTTTCAAATTAAAGCATCTGGTTGACCTCTGCTGAGTCTTGTACACAATTGCTCAAAATTTTGTTTTCGGTAAGGGACATATCAGAAGGTCCCTTTTAGCATGACAGGTCACATGTCTTAAAGGGACTAAAACTAATAAGTCAAAAATGCAAATAGATTAAAGAGTCTAATACTTTTCACGAAATTTCATCATCTTGGAAAGGACAAAGCCAAAAATCAAGTTTTCAATTACAAACAAATGCATTGGCAGAATAAAAATAAAAATAAACTTGGTGTACAGTACATGTATATTGATATATAGTCAGTGTTTTTATAAAATCTTGTAATTGCAGCTTCAATCAAGCTGTAGTTGCAAGTTTTTGAATACGATTACAACCAAGAATTACTGTTTTTTGTTAAAAATTATGCCAAGGTTTACTTGATAAATTCGAGCCCTATTCGCGTTCCTTTTTGCAGGCAGATGCATTTGTAGATATCATTTTGTTTAGAAGTAATAAATTTTCACACATGGTCACATTATAAAACAAGTTGCCTCAAATATCATTAACATCTTCCTCAATCCTGTCTATTGATTAGCTGTCGAAGAATGAAATACTGCGAGCTGTTTGCCAAGTTGTTTTCAGCATTCAATTGTACACAAACACCATGGGCAGATCTAGAGGGGGCTCGGACCCCCTGGCATTGGCAGAATATTGAATTTTGACTATATAAATTTAGTGTAACGTTACATAATTACTACATTTTAAGCCATAATTTGGACGTGGACCCCCCCTGGAAAAAATTTTGGGCTTGGATCCCATCCCCCCCCCCCCCCCCCCCTGGATAATAAAATCCTGGATCCGCCCTTGAACACTGTACACCACGAAACTGTCAGACGTCAGATTTAGTTTCTTTCTGTTGGACTAAAATGTACATTTGATCTTCTGTGGATAAAATCACACAGCCAATGAGGATGATAGTGAGTACTGACGAAAGTTCCATCCTAAAATTCACCATTTTTTTGAAATTACAGCTAATTGAAGACACTCTGGAGCTCATAGAGGACAACGCAGTTCAAAATATTTCATGTTTCCATCATTCTCGTGTGTAGGAATTGATCCCAATCCAAATGTGTGCTCGTCGACTCTCATTTGATTGTTTCTTGTCTACTTTTCCTTGACGATTTAAACCGAGAACATGAATTTCACGTGGTCTGCTTAGTCTTTTCTATGTTGAATTGTCTGTCGTCGGCAAATATCGATCTGTTGTATTTGTAGGCTGACCGCTGTAGCAACAACAATCGCGAAATTGTGATCAGTGGGTCGAGTTTTGTTGGGGACGAATAATTTTGAAACCGGAAGCCAACCAAGGATGTTTATTTTGCGGAGTCTTATGCCAAATGTTCGATTTTGACTTTCTGAATTTAACAAGATTACTTTTGTTCATGAAGACGCTTTAATGTTCAGACTTTATTTTTGCATTGAAATTGAAAAATAAATCGTTTTCACAAAAATATAATGATTCAGTGTTAAAAATAAAAGCAATTGCTGGAAAAAAATACAAATTTATTTTTTAGAAGTTCCTCACATAATTAAAAAAAAAAAAGAAACTAAGTGAAATTTACACCACGAAAGTGCCTATTTTTGGAGATTAGAAGTTATTCAAACACTTAACATTGTTTCTAAAAGTATTTCGGTCTAGAACTTTCTGTTAACTTAGAAATCTGATACACAAGGGCAGTAGGTGGGTGGGGTAAGATTTCACAGTTCCAGTTGCTGTAAAACGGCAATGCGAAAATCTAATAGTGTCATTTAGACAACTTGGGCTAAATTTTAATGATTGCACCCGTATTACAAGATTTTTTTTAATTACAGTTAAAAATAAAGCACATGTAGCAAAACAGTTATTTTAATGATTTTCACTCAAAATTTGACATTAAATAGCTCTCTTATTTGCTCGATGATGTATGCTGATTTTTTGTGTAAAAAAAGCTGTTGGTATCATCTTCAAAATATCCAAAAACAAAAAAAATTCATTGGGTAATTTTTCTGAAATTAAGAAAAAAGTTGCAAAATTTTGACAGAAAAACGTAAAAAAACGCTATTTTTCATTTTTCCCTTATATTTTTTCATAAGGAATATTTACAAATAATTCTTTCAATCATATCATCAATTGTGTACATATGTTAGGTCTCTAAATATATATAACACTATGAATAATCCATTCAGAAAAACTTGCTACAAGACTTTAAAACACATGGGTAATTTTTCGAAAAATGGCAATTACTAGTCAAGGGCAGATAACTCTGACACAAAAACGAGCGCGATGATGTACCCTGATTTTTTTATATTTTGTTCGGGAAATATTAATTTACAACATATGTTAAAATAAAAAAGATTCATTGGGCGGTTAAAAAGTACCACCCCTCTCCATAGTCACCTTAATGGTCTATTTGTGTGGGAACTCACAGGCATTTGTCAGACTGGTATATATCATAAACAAATTGTGTACTCATTTCAGCCCTAATCATAACAAATATTTATGTCGGAGCTCCAGATAAGAGTGACGAAGGCCTTTTAAATTGCAATTTTTTGCTTGTTCATCAAACCCTATGTTGTTGTAACTCATTGGAATTATCTCATCAAGACGATTTAAATGAGTACCCACAACATAGGGCTAGGATTTAAATAATAAAATTTAGAACATGTTAACCTGCCTTATCTGTTGGTCTGTTTGTGTTGTAGGTATCTGTGATAACACTGCTGTGTTCTTCTCAATAACACAAGGACTTATTACCATTCTGTCAACAAATAAACCTGAAATGAGGTGAGTTATCCCTGGACAGCAAAAATTTAGACAGTTTCAACACTACAGCTGCTGCAAAGGACAAAATAAGTTTTTTGTGCCCAATATAGCAGAGAAAATAATTATTATAAGCATTTTTTAGCGAGCCAGGGCTTTATGTTTGGGGAGCTAATGTCACAGCCCTAGTGTCAGCGTTGCGTCGGCGTCGCGACATCACTTGCAAAATTTTAACCTGGGCTATATCTCAGACACTACTGTAGAGACAGCCTTGATATTTCACACATGGATACTTCCCGCAAAGATCTTTCATTTGGGACCATGACATTTGACCTAGTGACCTTGACCTTGGAGTTTGACCTACTTTTAAAAACTTCAACCTGGCCTATATCTTGTGCACTATTATACATAAGCCTTGATATTGCACATATAGATACCTTGTGCCGTGACCTTGACCTTGAGATGATGACCTTTGACGTAGTGACCTTGACTTTTGACATTGGACTTTTTTTTGCGACAAGCTCTTGTATAGGCAAGCTATGTTGTCCGCGGACAACTCTTGTTTCTTTTGCATCAATGTTTTACCTCAAAATCTTTTTAATAGGGTTTTTAATAGGGTTTGGGAAAGAATGAAGGATAGATCAGAGTATTTGACCCTTGTTATGTTCATCATAACAGCCATCTCTCCAGGCAGGTTAGATCAAGATCAGCCTGCAAATGTGTGCAGTCTGACCTTATTCTACACTGCATTTATATTCTGATTCAACAGGAAAAATGTTGATTTTTTCTCAAACATAGGTGTGTATAACTGCTGTAGGAGTAATGTAAGAGTAAAGAACACACAATAGGTTGTAAATTTAACCCATTACCAAACAACAAAATTTGAGCTTGTCCAAATTCAAAGATCTTGCAGACGACAATTAAAACTGAATGAAAATTTACATGTTTTGGTCTTTTTGTGTAGAAAACATTGTGGGAAATGAAGAAATTGCTTGTCACAAGCAATTTCTTCATTTTCCACAATGTTTTCCCAAGCAATTTCTTGTGAGGGAATCGAAAGGCGTCACTGAGCAGTAATGGGTTAATTCATCTTTTAAAAATGTTTTCATATTGATCTCAGAGAGGGATATTAATAATTTGGAAGTTTATTTGATGGATAAAAGCATTATGAAGGAAACTTATCATTTTCTCTTAACATTTCAGTATTCTGGATGATATGACTCAAGAACTGCCTACAAGAGATTTGGTATGTGTTAATTGGCCCATGAAATATAATTCCATCAGTTAAGAGTAAAAACAGCTTCAAACATGGTAAAAGAAGATAGTCGATTTAGCTGAATATTTTTAGAGCAACTATTCATAGAATAGGTGGCTATTCTGGTTACTTGGGTGTTGGTGTCAGCATCCATGTGAAGCTTTGTTTTAAGGTTTTAAAGGCAAGTGTCATATCGCTGTTTCTACTGATACTATTGCTCCGGAACTGATCCTTCTGTGACCATAATATCAGCCTTTAAGCAAAGATTCATTACTCTGACATGTAATTCAGTGGAATTTTGAACCTTTTCAGACTTGAAAAATTCTTGGTAAAGTTAAGTGTAAACAAGCAACTGTCAAATATCGTAATTTTGTTTCTGCAATTTGCATCCTTTACAGACAGCTGTCTCCACCAACATGAGTCAGATAGAAGAATTAAGTATGAGTGAAGATAAATCATCCAGACTGAAGGCTGCGTTCCTCGCTGCTTGTACTGGGAAACTGGTAGGTATTCATATGGGAATGTTTTATGCTATTCCTGAATCATTTAACCCATTCCCACACATTGACGCTTTTTGACACCTTCAAAGAAAAGGCTTGGGAAAACATTGTGGAAAATGAAGAAATTGCTTGTGACAAGCAATTTCTTCATTTCCCACAATGTTTTCTACAGAAAAACACCAAAAATTCTTGAATTCCATGCACTAAAAACTGTCGTCTGCAACCTCTTTGAATTTGGAGTAGTCTAAAATTTTGCCGTTTGGTAATGGGTTAAAAGGGCAAAATTGTAGACTGGTTCAAATTTGAGGATCAAATTGATGCTTGAATCTGGAAAAAGGTATGAAAAAGGCATTTGAGACAAACATAGATCTTGATCAGCCTGCATTCATATGCAGTCTGATCAAGATCTATGTTTGTCTCTAATGGTGGTAGTACTGCTGAGAGAAATACCAGGAATCCACGGTTAGGTGCTCAAGCCGCTGCGATATGACCATAGCAGTTGAAAACGGCATAAAACCCCAATGAAATCAAATCAAATTATCTCTAATAACTTCTTCATGATCTGTAGCAATAAGAGAACAGTATTGGTCCTGATCAGACTGTGCTAAACTACAAATTAGTCTTGTTCTTTGATGGTCTCAAAAGCCATTAGGGCTCTTATACCTGAACCAAGCTCAAATATTAATGAAGGCCTGAAAGGTTTGGTTCAAAAGAGTTCAATTGACAAGACAATAAAATGACTCGCTGAATACAAGGAATGTGTATGTGAATTACAATTTGTAATTCACATACACATTCCTTGTATTCAGTGAGTCATTTTATTGCCTTGTCATTGATGCCCCTGCCTAATTGGCAAAATTTTAGACTGTTCCAACTTGAAATCTGCTGCAGACGATAAAAAGGTTGTTAGTAAAGATCGATATAGCATAGAAACTATGTATGTAAAAGGAGATAATGCTGATTATCAGCATATTTTTCTTTGGCGTCTATGTTTTCCCAAACCCTTCTATTAGGGGTGTAAAAACCAGTTATTGTTTGGGAAAGAATTTACCCATTACCGGGTGGCAAAATTGAGACTTGTCCAAATTCAAAGGTGTTGCAGATGACAATGTCAAGTGAACAAAATTCTATGTATTTTGGTATTTCTGGTAGAAAACATCTTTTTTTATGCCTCTGTATCGGAAGATTTCATTTGGGACATATTGTTTTACTCATGTCTATCTGTCTGAAAACTTAACATTGGCCATTTCAGGGGTATTGATGTTTCACAAACACATCTTGTTCACAATATTTTCCAAAGCCTGTATCTTATGGGGCATCAAAAGGGGTCGAAGTATGGGAATGAGTTTAAATGCATGGTTTTCTCAATAGACTTGAAAATTGATAATAAGTTTGAATGTGATATATAAAACCTGTATGTTTGCAGAGTCAAGCCCAGGAGATAATAGATGAGTTGTTCCCGGGTCCAATGGTGACGCCAGAAACTGTGTCAACAGAGATAGACAGACTGGTGGTGGGTCTGAGTCAGAACTTGATTGACGATTATCCGGGATCTGATCCTAGATGGGCGGAAAATACTAAATCAGGTTAGAATAAGATATATGTCAGAGCTACAGATAAGAGGGGTGATGGCTTTTCAAAATGAAATATCTCCTTAACCCTTTCCCAAACAACGAAATTTTAAGGCGGTCCAATTAAAAAGCTGCTGCAGACGACAAAGTAAATTATCACAAAAGGCCAAAATGTTTATGTTATAGCCAAGAAAATATTGAGACAAAAGGAGTAACTGCTGGTTATCAGCAGTTTCTTCTTTTGTCTCAATGTTTTCCCAAGCAAATTCTCTGAGGGATGTCAAAACACAGTCTTGTTTGGGAGAAGGTTAAATGTTCATTAAACCCTATGTTGTTGGTACTGATTAGACTTGTTTTATTGAGATGATTCAAATGAGTACCCACAACATATCGTTTGGATTTGAAATAAAAAAAAATAAATCTTCACCCCATTTAATCTGTTGCTCTTTGTCTTAAAGTTTCTGATATAGGTATGTCTAGTTATTTCTTGACTGTAAAATTGTTGCATAATCCTTGAAAAGGTATTTTGTTAGTTACAGCTGCAGTAAATGTCTTTCTGTTTTGCAAATTGTGAAAAATTAAAGAAGGCATTTCATGCTTTTCAAAAAATAAGGCTGTATGTGTATAAGTGTATTGATAGTGATAATTAAACACAGCCTTACCCATTGCATGCATTGATTGTAAAAGATAAGACTGGCAAACCAGCCCAAGCATGTAATTGTAAATTTTGAACGCTGACTCTTGAATTCTGATAGAAAATGTAAACCTCTTTAAAGCATTGCTTATGATAAATTCTAATGAAAACCTAAGCAGAATTTACCATAACTAATGGTTTAAATCCAAACTAAATGACCTTTTTTTCTTCTACAGGGAACAGTAACATTTCCTCATTGATTATTCTACATCAACTAGAAGACAAGAAAAAGGCACATGAGTACATCATTAACTTTCTCAGGAAGACAAATCTTTGGGACCAAGTGAGTAGTACCTGCGCTTTTGAAATGCAAGCCTGAAATTGTCTTTGTCTTTCATAGTCATTCAAACTATATTTTGGTTACTCATGTGAATTGTAACTTCACTCAGTAGTGGAGTACATAAATTTCAAGGCAGTTGGTTTTATATCCTCTGATCAGACTTTCATTCTGAATGTTTTGTCTTTGGTAGCAAACTAGAATATCTGTGACAGTACTACACTCATTGTATAAGGGAGAACCAGGTCCACTCTAGATAGACTTCAATAGGTAGTATCTACTCAAACAATTTTTGAGGCATGTCAGTGATATGAAAGTGATAATTCAGTGCTTGCAATAAGAATAGGCAATACAAAATAAGTAACCCTGCAAGGCAATGTCTTCATCTCAAATGTAGATCTTATTTCTTATAAAAGATTATTTACAGCATACATCTAGTGATTCTCTATTACAGTTGAGAACAATAAGGACAGGAGAGCAGACCAGTTCAACCAGACTGGTGCTCTGTCAACATGCAGAGAAGGTGGAGGCTGCCATTGTTTTACGACAAATGCACACAGAGTAAGACTGAATAATCTGAAATTAAGTTGAAATTATTGTGATATAGCTTGAATGTAATTTACTAGAAAGGTCGGTGCTTATATCGAGATTCCAGAAAATGATAAGATTTTGTTAACTTCTAATCACTCATTACAAAAGTTTCTGACTCAACTGCCTCATAAATAATAACTTTGTTCAAAGAAATGATATATCCATAGACATCTTTAAATGAAGACAGATATTTCTTTTGAATGAATAAAAGCATGGACAAAGGACTTAAATTTGTTGACATGAAAACTGCATATGGAAAAAAAAAAGAAAATTAAAGATTTAGGTATGTTTATATTGATCATTTCTTCAATCTGTTTGTAGATATAGAGATGTTATAGATCCTGCCATCAGTAAAGTCCTCAGTTTTAGAGCAGAACAAGTCACACCTGGCCTGTCTCCACATGATGTCTTCTATAGAGAGGTCAATGTTTTCATCATAAAATCTCCATAACCCTTATCCAAACAAGATTAGGTTTTGGCTTCCCTAATAGAAAATGCTTGGGAAAACATTTAGGCAAAAGAAGGAGATGCTGAGAACCAGCATTTTCTCCTTTAGCCTAAATATTTTCTGAGCTATACTGTACATGAATCCAATCAACATTAATTTTGTCTATTTCTGGAGAAGAGTAGTTGTTCCCTAGACTGACATGTAATACTCACCTTTTGGGAATGACTTATTGGACCTTGATTCCCAGAGCAAAATAAATTGTGAATCATAATTCTCATTGACATATAAGATTATATAAGCGCTTTATTTAATATTTCATGGAATTCAGTTAGAGTAAAGACGGGTAATTTCGACACCTTAAGACGAAATGAGCAAAAAAAAGTTGTGGCAAAATATTCCGGAGAATAAACATTTATCAAAACGGAAGTTGGCTTGATTTTTTTCATTTGCAAAAAACGCCGCCCGAATAGGATATTGTTGTTGTCGTCTTTTTATGCCCCCGATAGGGAGGCATCATAAATTTGACTTGTCCGTCTGTCTGTCCGTCTGTCCGTCCGTCCATCTGTCCGTCATTCCGTCCAAAAACTTTAACATTGGCCATAACTTCCTTATTACTTAACATATTCGCTTCATACTTTACCACAACATTCCTTGGTACATTACCTTTCTGTAGGCACATACTTTGGTGACCTTGACCCCTGGATGACCTTGACCTTGAACATAGATTGGCCATAATTTAAAATCAAAGCGGTGTCGGGGGCATTGTCATCTTACAGTGACAGCTCTTGTTTCTCGTTAAATCATGGGACCCATCGTAGTATAAATTCGACACCTTGTGGGTAAATTCGACACCCCAAGAATTTGTGTATGAAAATAATCAGAAAACTATGTTGATATCTCTTATAAACTACAAATCATGTGAATATATTGATTACGACGATGCACTTGATTTTTCTTCATTGAGATTTTCATTCTCACCCACAATTGGGAGACAGAGAGATCAATTTGCGAAATGTGTTTTTTTCATGTGTTCATCCGCGCAAAGTCATTTCCTTAACCACAAATATTCCCTTAAAGCATCTACGAAATATTCCTTCTTCATTTAAAACACTGCGGTCGCCAAAAAACAATGTTTTGTTTAGGAAGTTAATTGTCTCCTCGAATGAAATGTAAAAGTAATACCTTGTCGCTGAAATATTCCAATTAATGGTTCAATTAATCCATGACCAAATTAATCTTAACGTAACATGCGCAGCCCGAAATTTCAACAACTGTTCCCTTTTAAGTACTGTATGGGAATGAGTCTATTTCTATTTTCGGAAACTGTTCAATAACAGGTGTTCCACGCGCGGCTGGGCGGCTTTGTTTGATGTTTTAAACTCTCCCTCAGACGGTTAGTGGTATGACGATTGTATGACGTCATTTTGTTCCGACAAAGGAATGAGAAATCAGCACGTGAATGTCCCTGTCAATCAAGCATATAAGTGATCGAATGGGTGGAGACTGACAAACTGTTCCGACCAATCAATTAAACACAATTTGCTCAGTAGATTTACAAGGCGGTGCCACGTGAATTAAAAGAATCGCATTCGGGTGTTTTGATAGTCGCTAAATAAGGAATTTGTGCACCTTCAAACAAAGGTCAAATTTTTGAGTGATATTTAATTTTCATGCGTTGGAATGGATTGTTAACTTTTGTGATGGAATTAATAAGGATGTTTCTTACAAAGTAAGACTCGCTTTATTTAATATATATTCATCCATTACAGTCGAGAACTTTGACTGACCTCAGAATATGAATCTTAGGAACAGTTTACGGCGTGAAACGTTTCAGATGCAAATTGATGTGGGATTTGTTAATAATATGTATATTTAGATCAAAATTGTTGGTTGATGAAAAAGGCATCAACGTCATTTCTACTGTTCAAAATAAGCGCAACAACCAAACTGTTGTCTGTTTCTGTCGATGTAGGAACATTCAAATTCAAACAATTAATCACGTTTTACGGCATGTCGAAATTATACGCTCTTGAAATATTTTGTCGTATAAATTCGACACCCTTTCTCAAGTTGAAAATAAAACGGAGAGATGCTTTTTATCAAATAATTTATGAAAATATATACATTTCCGGCATAGTATTGAAACATTTATCATATAAAAAATGATTTTCAAAATTTTTCATATGTCTTTGTTTAGATCCACTTTCTTACGATAATCTGTAACGGTCATTTTTGCTCATCAGAAAATTCGACGACCTTTTTCTTTCGCGATTTTTTCGGGTAAAGGGTGGGTGTTTGGAGGACATGAAATATTTCTATACGTCAGTTATTGCCCCGACACAAGGTTTTCAATATTAGAATGCTATTATCACGATTTTTAAGTCATGTATTGTAAAAATCATAAAAGGGTGTCGAATTTTGACGACTGTCGAATTTACCCGACTTTACTCTAGACACCTAAAAAAAAAAAAAAAAAAAAAATAAAAAAGATAAAAAAAAAAAAATATAATAACAAACATTTTTGATCACATATTAATATTACATGTAATTACAGGTTTCACAAATCCATGAAATAGTTGAGGCCCTACTGGAATATGAAAGTGACATTATGGCGGGCAACTTCAAACCTTCAGATATTATAAATGTTCTATCAGCTGTCAATCCTGTATTAGAGGTGGGTGTTGTTAATTCTTTCCCAAACAAAAATGTGTTTTGACGTCCCTACTAGAAATAGCTTGGGAAAACATTTAAAATTTTGCTATTTGGGAAAGGGTTATTTGAAATACATTTGATCGAAATTTATGTGTCATTTCCTCTTTTGAACGCTATTTTGCTTAAAATTGGTTATTTTTGAAAAACGGATGATGTGCTAAAACCATAACTTACATTACATCATTTAGAAATGTCTTATCTAGCTTGCAATTACAGTTTATCCACTTTTTTCTTTTTATTTCAAAACATTTTCAATTATTGCAAAAATTACAAAAAAATGCCAAACCCCATCATTTCATTAAATGCATTTCAAAGAATGAAAGACAAGCTGAAGGGCCATGACTTGGTTTATAGCGATTGCAAAACAGGGATTTACAAAATGATAATCTCCATAATGCTCGCATGAGCTTTGCCACAATGAGATAATATATTGATTATCGATATTCGATATATTTGTAGGGTATGTTTCATGCAGCGTTGACCTACAGACATGATAAAGCCCAGATATATCAGACTGGCACACCCTTACAACCTGAACCAGAATTTATACCATGGACCTCGACAACAGGCAACTCTGGCATTAGAACTCTCCTACTTAAACAGGTAATCTCCTTAATGTATTTCCAACTCAATATGTTAACATAAAGTTTGTCATGTGGAATTCATCCATATCCACATAATGACATCTTTTTTGTTCCCACCTCCCTCTCCATCCCCAAAGATAGAGACTTGGAAAATACTGGTAATGGGTTAATCATTATATTCTAAAGAAAGAATTTCTATTGCATTCAAATCATGAAAAACAATTTTAAGATTTTTGTGTATTAAGCTATTGAAAACACTGTGATTATTCTTTAATTTCATTTTAACTGTCCTGAAGAATACAATAATCTACTTTACAAATGACAAAATATTAGGTTGGTTCATTTTGAACTGTTGCAGACAAGAAAACAATTGATATCAAGAGTAGAAAATAGGTAAGCTAAATCAAAGAAAATATTCAGGAAAAAGAGAAATAGTATTGAATTATTGTTTGGGAGAGGCTTAATCTTTCCCTCTGTGTTTGTTTCAGTATATGTTGACTCTACAATCTGCTGTGCCAGAAGCCACTGACCCGGAGACTAAAGGTCAGTTGTTCAAGCAGCTACAGGGTCTGGCTGACACAGTTCTAGACGGATACACCAGTCAGCTCGCATCCCTCCTGCAGAATCCAGCAATGGCTGAGTACATGAATCAAGTAGAAGAGAAATATCAACAAGAAAGATTGGAACTCATTAATCCTTTCTGTAAGTTGTTATCGTAAAGATGGAACTTTTCTTTGTCAAAAGCTTTGTACATTAGAAAGTTATTTCTCATATTTTTTTATGAACATTGATGTATATGAAAAATAGATAAAGTATCTGTGCTTATGACAAAATGTGAATACATAATGCTGTATACATCTAATTGTTCAGGTTTTATTCAATAAGTCTGAAAATTGTTAGAATAAAGTAATGAAAGGCCAAACAAACTCCTTAATCTATTATTGCAGACTAGTTCATTACTGTTGCATCAATGACATTTGACAAAAGTCATTTGTCTCTCACCAATGGGTGTGAATCATCTATGTGAGAGAGCAGCTGGAGGCTCGGTTTGGATATTGTGGTTGTACTGGTGCGAGAAATACCAGGAACCCACGGTTAGGTGCTCCAGCCGCCGCGATATGACCCTGGTAGTTGAAAACGGCGTAAAACCCCAATAAACTCAAACTGTTGCATCAATAAACATCCTGTAGAAATTGTAAGAAATATCTTTAAAAGAGATGGATACATTTGCTACTGTAGTGTGTCAACTTGTCATCATGTGGTGACGGGTAGCTGTGATATCGTAGCTACAAACTTGAAGAAGGGTATTGGTTTGCGTCCAAAATTAATCCAAAATTGAATTTAGATTAATTTGAAACCCAGATCAAAAGCAAAAAAGGTTATGGTTTTATTTTTGCAACTAGGTGACGGGTTAAGTGATTAGTGTTTTAACTTAACCTTGCAGTAGAACACAAGCAGTATGAGAAGGCTGGTTCTCTGGCTGAGAAGTTTTGTGACTTTGAGATACTAATAAGGATATGTGAAGAAACCGGGAACCAGGAGAGAATACAGAGATACCAACAACAGTTTGGAGATAGGGTGAGTTGATTAATCAATATAGGTGTTAATCTTTGAATGAATCTTGGACATAAATATTTGTAAATATTTAAGCTGGAATCTAGAAAATTGTTATTTATGGCATTTGAGAACAGCATGGATCTAGATCAGCCTGTGCACATGCACAGTCTGATCTAGATCCATGATTTTCTCAAATGCTTCTTTTCATTATGTAAAGCAACTTTAGATGATCTTCTTAGATTTGAATGCAAAGAGAGAATACAGATATCAACAACAGTCTGGAGATAAGGCGAGCTTACCATATGGTTGCTTAAATTTTATAGGCTTTATCTTGCATTTTGTAAATATTTAAGCCAGTCTGGAAAAAAAGTTTCCTTATGGATTTTGAGAATAGCATGGATCTAGATTAGCCTGTGCATACTCACAGTCTGATCAAGATCCATGCTGTATCTGCAGGTGTATATCATAGACAAAAGCCTTTGAACAGGAATAAGTAATACAAATACATTGTATAAAGAAGAGATAAACAAACCTTTTTACCTACAAAATAACAAGGGAGCTCACTACTAGAATAATTATTCTACTGATAGAATGATAAAAATTAAAATTAATTTTCTGTTTCAGGGATTTTCAGATTTCCTGTTCTCATGGTATATGAGGGAAGGTAAGTGTTGAAGTGTTAAAAGTTTAACACTTTCCTAATCAAATTCTAGTTTTTAGGTCCACACTGGATATTTAAGTAGAAACACTATAGGAAAAAGAATGAAATGTTGTTCAAACGATCAGGGATAAATTGTAAACAATTCACTTCAATTTACATATGAGAATTATACAACAACAAGACCCATTTAATTATTAATTTACAGTCTACACTCGTTATCTCGACATCGGATGAGTCGAATTTCCGCTTAAGTCGAAGTGAAAAACTGGTCCCGTCCTCATCAATTGATATCAAAAAATTAAACAAACTTTTTATGCCCCCGATAGGGAGGCATCATAAATTTGACTTGTCCGTCCGTCTGTCTGTCCGTCTGTCTGTCCGTCTGTCTGTCCGTCCGTCTGTCCGTCATTCCGTCCAAAAACTTTAACATTGGCCATAACTTCCTTATTACTCAACATATTCGCTTCATACTTTACCACAACATTCCTTGGTACATTACCTTTCTGTAGGCACATACTTTGGTGACCTTGACCCCTGGATGACCTTGACCTTGAACATAGATTGGCCATAATTTAAAATCAAAGCGGTGTCGGGGGCATTGTCATCTTACAGTGACAGCTCTTGTTTCTAATTAAATGTAGCCATTGAAATATAGTAGGAAAAGGAAATAAATTGCTCATGTCGAGCAATTTCTTTCCTTCTCCTACTATATTTCAATTATGAACATACTTGATGAGCATCAAAGACAATTGAACATTATTTCAATAGAAACAAAGAAAAAATTGGATGTGTCGTACTCTGGATATGTCGATTTATTTTGACGGCTCCTCTGATTTCGACACAACGAGTGTCGACTGTACTTCAAAATGTAATTATGATACACTTTAAGATGACCTTTCATGTTACATACATGCACCTGATAGACTCGCATATCAAGTAACATACTTGTAAATGACTTTTAGGTAAGAGAGGCAGGTTGATGTCATTACCTACACCACAACAAGGCCAGTTACAGAACTTTCTACAGAGGGATGATATGGGCTATCTGAAGTGGCTCAATGATATAGAGAGACAAGACTATAAATCTGTAAGTAGTGTATCAAACAGGCCTGTAGGAAGCAATTTTATAGGGGGATGGGGAGATAAAGCCCCTGATCAGGCCAGTGTCTTAATATTGGAGGGACTAAATTGGATTTTTCCTAAATTTTAAGTGTAAAATAAGGACAACTCGGCATTTTTTTATGCTCCCCGAAAAAAATTCGGGGGAGCATATAGTCGCCTTGCTGTCCGTCCGTCCATGCGACTGTCCGTCCATCCACAGCCAGATCTTAGCAACCCTTGGGCGAAATTCAATGAAACTTCACATGTGAACTTCCTGGGATAATCCCTAGGGACTTTTTTCTCCGTTTCTTGATTTGAGGCTGCATCATCAGGGGTTGAAAAATCCACTCGCCTGCTTGCATTGGCGAGTTGAAAATGCTGTAGGACGAGTAGATTTGGGGACGAACTAGTCCAACGGGGGCGAGTGCAAATTTAGGACTTGAATCACGCTGATTGAGAGGAAAAAATAAAAGATTGAAAAGAAAGTATTTATTTCAAACTTCATATCGGAAACAATAATATTCGCTGTAAAATAAGACCTTTCCCTGTTTAGGTCGATCAATCCCGAAAGTAAAAGTAAACAAGGAAACTAGAGTAAATCTGTGTTACTCATATGCGATGAATTGAGCGAGATCAAAGACGCCGCAAACACAGTCAATTGATGACGTAGTCATTCCAGTTTCAATATAATCACGTGATTTTTCCGCAACCAAATAAGGTTACGTTTTACTATGATTTGTTTACAAAAGTCGCGCCTGCCAAAAAGCGCGGGAAAATGGGATGAAGCAATGAAAACAAAACGCTATCTACGTAGTAAATACACCGACGTTAAATGGTTTTAACACATACGCGTTGTCTCTTTCTGTTATGCCGCCTCGCGATTACACAAAGAAATTCTTTCACATTTACCGGGTACATTGTAGTTGTACATATTAAACTGACCACGTGTGCTTCCTCGACCATTTCGACAGCTAATCTATCTTTCGAATTAAATAAAAAGTAAGTGTTTACAGTAATGTTTAATCGGCGATTGATTTATGGTAAAAGATGGAGTCAAGTCTTCAGGAGCCACATTTGATTTATTGACCATCTTTTTTAATAAAATTGTTGCCTTATTCGCCTATGACTTTTGAAGTGGCGATTGCCAGCGCGAGCCCTGTCTGTCATTTATACCGAAGAAACTTTATTTGTAGAGTCAAAGAGTTAGATCTATGTTATTTGCATAATAATGCATCCGTAAGAGCCAACAGTCTAAAATTTTCTTCATCTTTAAGGACGAGTTGGGTTGCCTTAAGGGCAAGTAGAAATTCAGAGCTACTAGTCCTACAGGACTAGTAGGTTTGAAGAAATTTTTCAACCCCTGGTCATGGAAAAAGGGGCCTTAACCCTTTCCCAAACAAGACCTGGTTTTGACGTCCCTAATAGAAAAGGCCTGGGAAAACATTGAAACAAAAGAAGAAACTGCTGATAACCAGCAGTTTCTCCTTTTGTCTCAATATTTTCTGTGTCATATTTTGCACAAATCATGTCTTTCTTATTATCAATTTTGTCGTCTGCAGCAACTTTCAAATTGGATCACCCTAAGATTTCGTCGTTTGGTAAAGGGTTAATGTAAAAATTAGTTTTTCTCTAATTTCTGTTCATCTAAAGGGCAGAATTTAATGAAATTTTGCACTTATATGATAAATGGGATGTCCTAGACCATATTCTATAGATAATGTGTGTACAAAAACTGTCATGGGAAAAGGAGGCTTAATGTATGATAGATTTTATTTTGTGACAAACACTTATTCGGGGAGCATAATCCGTCACTGACGGCTCGTGTTTTTATCAAAATTAGCGGAAGGGAGGCTTAGCCATCCCTTGTCACCGCCTGGGGGGAGGGGGGGGCTTAGCCACGCCTTGACACCCCCCTTACCCTACAGGCCTGTCAATGAAATGTAGTAATTGTAAGAATGTTATAACATCTCTAAACCCCTTATGACTACAGCATGTGAAAACATGTCATTACAATATTTTTGTGTCAGTGTGCCAGTATGCAGGGCTTTTCTTCCTTCTATAACAGGGGCCGAAATTCGGTGGCTTCCCAATTGGAAAAGGGCTCCTTTTTTCCCAATTTCAGAGTAAAAATTTCCCAATTTTGAAAACTAAAATTTGGAAAATAGATAATGTTCATTTATCAACTGACAATTCAAGTCACAAAGCAGTGATTTTTTTTCTTAAAAAAACGGTCGTTATTGGGCCCCTTTCCCCTCTCTGAGGAATATACTTTTTTCCCCCATTTCAGAGAAATTTTCCCCTCCTGGAACTAGATTTTTTGTTGCAAAGAAAAATCCATATCATATTTAGATACTAGGCATCTCTAGCAGTTCTAATGGTTGTTTGAAGGTCCCATTATGATATACAAGCAACTTAAATGCATTTATAACACTGTATTTGAGAGTATAAGCATGTATTGAAATTTCCCCTTTTTGGGCTTTCAAGCGCAAATTTTCCCCCACCTATGGGCCCTGACCCCCTTCCCCCAAAATTAAAAATAAACACTGCAAAGAAGCAGTGTGTCTTCTATAATTCAGTTATTCTGTTTATAAAGTGTTGTTTAAGAAAATATATCCTCATTTCTATATTTATTCCCATTTATTATTTTTTCCCAATTTGACCAAAACTGCGCTAAAATTTCCCAAAATGACTGGCCCCTTCCCAATTTTTGGAAGAAAAGCCCTGGTATGGTAAAGTTACTCATGTCAGAATTATAGGATTATTGCCTATTAATAATTTTGAGGTAATTGCAGGTTGCATATGTTCTTCCTTTAGGGAATATTGTCAAGAACTGGCACCAGACATGGAAATGTGTGTTTTATTGTCAGTGTGTAATTATCATAATGGGAAACATGAGAATAGTTTGAAATGCTTTATATGATTCCAGGCACATGACACACTACTACAGCTGGGAAGAAATGAGGAACAATATTTAGCAAAGAAAAAGGTATTGCTTGACCCATTCCTGCACAATGATGCCTTGTGACGCCCCGCAAGATATAGAATTTGGAAAACATTTTGGAAAATGAAGAAATTGCTTGTGACAAGCAATTTCTTCATTTACTACAATGTTTTCTATCTAAAAAGATTGGGAAAAAAATGAAATTCCATGGGTTTGAAATTGTAATGTGCAACAGCTTCGTATTTAGTGTAAAATATTGTGGTGTAGAAATGGGTAATCTTAGAGACTATAAAAAGCCAGAAAGGCCCATGTAAGTAATAGATATGTCTTATTACTGTGATTGTTTGCATACTGATGACTTAATCCTATACCAAACAAGATTTTTTCATACATCCTTTATACTAAAAGCACAGGAAATTGTTGAGGCAAAAGAAGAAAATGCTACAATAAATTATACTCTAATGCTATCTTTATCAATTTAAACTTCAAATTTGTTTCCTTCATTGAGATTTCAAATTCGACCGGTCCAAAGTTTGCTGGTAAAACTTGTTTGGGAGAGGGTTTAATTAACCACTGAGGTTTTTGCTTTGCACTTGAATTTTGATCACAATACGAGAAGAAGTTTCAGGAACACTATGGTAAAGTTTTATAACAGAGCTCCAGATAATTTTTTGAGGCAAGGCGTATTTACCCCTCAGAATTTTTTTCAATGCGTATTTTCAGATAATTTTTTGAGGCAAGGCGTATTTACCTTCTTATTCGGGAAAGGACTAAAATAAACAGGAATACCCGACTGGAACGGCCCACTTTCATTTTCGGGTTCAAGGACTGGATATCTAACCGCGGTATGTTTCTGACCACCGAGTTGTTTTTTTTTTTCTGAACAAGATTACCGTCGTGGGGTTTCTTTGCCTTTACGGCCACTTCAGAAATAATATCGGCCAAAATCGCCTAAAGTTACGATCTTCTCAGGAGTGGATTTACTTGTTTGCCGATTAAAAAAAGAAAACAAACATGTTCGAGTTGTCGTCTCCAATTTACGGATTGATGCAATGGTCTGTTATTTATCATCCAATTAAAATGGGGTAATTGCTTTCACGGAGATAACTGATTGATTGAAATTCGAAGGAATGCAACACGCGGCATCATTCAGCAGATCTATGGAACTAGCCGATTGTCGTTCGGCTGGTCAGAGTGGTGACGTAATTGGTATTCCCCAATTACTCCAGGTTGTGATTGGCTGATTAAAGTCGTAATAGATATCTGAAAGCTGACTGACGTAATCTAATTTTAGTGACCAAAAAGTTTGTGGTAATCGTTGGAATTTCCTAGCGTGTAAGTTTTCCCGACGTTCTTCGATCTTGATACGCTATCTGAAAATAATCAAATGCGTTTTCATTATTTTGGATGTGTATCTGTACGCATTTTTATGCCCCCGATAGGGAGGCATCATAAATTTCACTTGTCCGTCCGTCCGTCCGCCTGTCCGTCCAAAAACTTTTACATTGGCCATAACTTCCTTATTACTTAACATATTCGCTTCATACTTTACCACAACATTCCTTGGTACATTACCTTTCTGTAGGCACATACTTTGGTGACCTTGACCCCTGGATGACCTTGACCTTGAACATAGATTGGCCATAATTTAAAATCAAAGCGGTGTCGGGGGCATTGTCATCTTACAGTGACAGCTCTTGTTATAAAAGTTGATTCGTATTCAGACCAAATCAATGTGTATTTTACGCAAATACGCATCTTATCTGGAGCTCTGTTTATAAGAACATAAGATTGTAGTTCAATAACCCTCATGTACACTTTAATAGAAGTCATTATGCAAAAGAGTATTTTTTGTAAGCTTCTTTGTCATTATCCGGTATCTGTAATTAACATGGTACCTAAAATTCAACATATGGTTTCAAAGGCATTCATGTTTTATTTCATTCATGTAAATGTCAAGGCATAATTTCAGACATTACTCAGTTTAAGTAAGTTGTGTGCTCTAGCCTACCCTGATGAGGATGAGGAGATGGAAGCTAATGTTAGAGGTATTTTTTTTTTTGCTTTTATCCAAATTCATAGTCATACCAATGTGATAAGAAATCTGGCCCTGGTTTCTTGAAAAAACTTTAGTATATACTCATGAGAACATGCTCAACTCCAATGGAATACTCTCCAATGTTGAAGGGTATTTGATTGAAGTTCACATGGATTTAATGCGATTTGAGCACAGTGCTCAGATTTGAGTCTGAGAACATACTTAAGTTTTTTTCGAGAAACCGGGGGCCTGGTGTTAACTTAAGGTAACATCTGCAAGGGACAAGTAAGGGGTCATCTTCTGTGATCTCGGAAAAATCAATATCGGCTTTATTTACTATAACTAATCAAATCTCTTGTTATATATTATATAATTTTCCATGACAAACACATGGTAATGCACTGAAATGTGATGTCCTTGTGGCATAGTTTTCAGGTCAATTGGCTTTCAGAATCTTGAAATTGTTTATTTGATCGGTCAGAAGAAAAGGTCATAGAAGATGGCCCCTTACTAGTCCCTGACAGATGTTACTGTAAGTTAACCTATTACCTTACACTGACTCTTTTACTCCCTACAAAATAATGGCTTTGGAAAACATTGTGGAAAATGAAGAAATTGCTTGTGACAAGCAATTTCTTCATTTCCCACAATGTTTTCTACCCCAAAAGACCAAAAAGTATAGAATTATATTAACTTGAAATTGTCGTCTGCAACATCTTTGAATTTGGAACATTGTAAAATTTTGCCGTTTGGTTATGGGTTATCTCTGGATTTGAATCAGATTGTAGCCATACCCCCTTCAAAGAAAATTATGGAGTATGTAGGAATCACTCTGTCTCTCCATCCATTTGTCTGTCAGCCTGTTCACATTTAAAATCTTAACTCTTTCCCAAACAGCAAAATTTTAAGTTGATTCAAATCAAAAGTTACTGCAGATGATAAAACATGTGATAAAGATTTGATTTGTGTAATTACAGAAAAAATTGAGGCATAAGAAGAAAATGTGTAAAGTCAACATTTACTTCTTTTGCCGTAATGTTTTTCTAGTTTTTTTTGTAATGGACATCAATGCCAGGTCTTGATTGGGAATGGGTTAAGCGCAACACCTGAAATGGTTTGGAGAGTTTGATGAAAATTTACTTGAAAATTCAATAGCATTGTATGTAGAGGAAGTTTACATGAAGAAATTTCTTACAATTACAATACATACATGCTGTAAGCAATAAAACGTAGAAAATTGTAATTTATAGCATAAAAGATACAGAGGGAAAAGGAGAAATTGCTGATTATAAGCAATTCCTTCTTTATTCTATTATTTTCCAAAGCCTATTCTATTAGGGACATCAATACCCTTACAGTAACCTATTAACAGTTAACCCATTTCCAAACAATGACTTCTTTTGATGCCCTAAAAAATGAAGGCTTTGGAAAACATCATGAAAAATGAAGAAATTGCTTTTCACAATTTCCCACAATGTTTTAAACATGAATTGCCCATCAAAAATGTAAAATTCATGCACTTGATATTGTCATGTGAAACGCCTTTGAATTTGGACAAGACTAAAACTTTGCTGTCTGGTAATGTGTTAACTTGCTTCTATTAATTCAGGAATAGATGAAGAACAAGAATTAATTATAAATCAGGAACTACTACCAGCTGAACTGCTTGAGGTAAGATAACAACTTTCCGGACAACATTTCTGGGTAGTCCAGAATCAGATTTGCTTCAGATAACTAAAAAGAATTCTTGTATATTAGCGCGAAAAATATTGAAAGGAAATGAAAAATAGCTGATCATTACCCTTCCCCCTTCATGAATGTCAAAACCTGGACTTGTTAAGAGAGGTTAAACCACAGTCTTCTGCCTCTCCCATAGTAAAATTTGATGTACAATTTGTGATATAATTTTGTTTTTGAAAAGGGCTATCTCAACCTGTGTCCTGTTTAACTTGATTTCACTTGGAGTGTCAGTGTTGAAATATCTGAATTGAGCAAAATACAGAGATGATTGATCAGAATTAAACTTTTCTTTTGTTTATTTTTTTGTTAGGCTAGTCTTTACTGTTTACAAATGAGCCGGGATACGGAAAAAGTTCCCTTATGGAATCTCAGACGTATATGAATTTAGATCAGCCTGTGCATATGCACAGTCTGATCAAGATCCATATTGTTATATTCTAGTTTCTCCACTTCCTGTTGCAAGATCAATTTAACCCTTTCCCAAACAACAAATTTTTGGCTGATCCACTTCAAAAACTGCTACAAATGACAAAATTGATGTTATCAAAGATATGATTTGTGTAAAATATGGCACAGAAAATATTGAGACAAAAGGAGAAACTGCTGTTTATCAGCAGTTTCTTCTTTTGTTTCAATGTTTTCCTAAACCAATTCTATATGGGACGTCAAAACCAGGTCTTGTTTGGGAAAGGAGTAAGCATCATGGATCCTTTTTAGACTACATTTGACCACATGATGATGCGGATACATGGTTGTCGTAAATGCTATTTTAAAAAGCCTTACTTTTTCCAGATCATGTCTCAAATACAAGTCAGCAAATTTCAAAATCAAGAACTCATTTCAAATACAGTCAAATCTCTTTATGTCGAACATCCCTTAGCCGAAGTTCTCCCTACGTCAAAGTAATTTTCAAGTCCCGATTATTTTGCTCTTTATTTCTATATATTTCAACCTCTATACGTCGTTTTCTTTTGCACGAAGTTCCTCCTTACGTCGAACCAATTTCGAAGTCCAATCACCTCTATTAGCACACATTCACACCTCTGTACGACGTACCTCACACTTACATGATGACAATTGCAATCAATCCAGTTTTTCACACCTTTCGACCAGTCAACTCAGCAATCAACACAGGTGTTAACCTATATCGAATATTGATTTTTACCTGATTGTGTTTGATTGTTTCATTAATTTGTATTACTTTTGAGGACGTCATAATTGGGTGATTTAATGATTTGAAATAAAAAGGCTCGGAAAATTGTATACAGCGTTGCATTTGTAATTTACAATGAAAACAGAAGCATCTAATGCTTATTCTATGCCGGACTTGTTTGGTAAAGACCCGGTCAACCGGGGGGCTGTAGGCGGCGAATCCAACTGGCATGACATACCGATAATTTTAATCGATGATGACTGCTTGTCTCCAAAATATCTCTTCGTCGAACATTCTGTACGTCAAAGTTTTTTCGCAGGTCCGACGAAGTTTGACATAGAGAGATTTGACTCTAATTTTTTTGTGTAGACCAATTTGGAAGAAAGAAAGTTTAACTTGAATAATAAGGGAATTTCCTCTTACATTTTTTGTTTATTATTCTATTTCAGAAACTAAACGTTGATCCTGAACAAATGCAAGTGCTACCCCCAGTTGAATTAATAAAGGTAGTTATTGATGCATAATGTATTTCTGAAATTAGAAGCAATTAAAGGTATTTAAGTTTACATAAATTTTACTTTTATTCTATCTGAAAGAGCAACTTTTCTTATGGAAATTCTGAAAATTTCAAGTCAAAATATTCAACCGTCTAGGAGAAATATATATTTTTGTGCTAAAATTAGACATTTTTGTGGACAACAGTTCAGATTTATATAGAATTTGTCATTTCTGTCTCAACTTTAAAGGCACATTTTTCGCTTATAAGTAACAACTTCAAACAACTGATAGCATTTCTACGCATTTGAATAAACAATATTTGCATCAAGACATACTTTTAAAAAATGAAATAAATGTGAAATGTCACTTTAAAGAGTTGCATGCTCAATAGTAATTACTTTTTTATATTTGGGTAAAAAAACTGCTCAGAGTTTTTCATTGTGATCTCCCTTTGAAGTGGTGGAGTGACCTTACAACATAGAAGAATAATTATGTCCCGTTCTATAATTCTCAAAACTCTTCTCATTTGTTCTGTTCTTTCAGCTTTATATATCAGATGAGAACAGTTCAGCTACTGAATATGATTTCAAAAAAGCTCTAGATCTACTACAGTTTGTTGATAGGGTAAGATATGGAATACTTTCTATATTTGTCCAAATGTAAAGCAGTACAGGGTTTATGTGTTTGAACATTGGCTTGAACAGTATCCTTTCTGACATTAGATGGATGCAAATTATTTATCA
Source organism: Fragum sueziense (assembly GCA_963680895.1). Taxonomy (NCBI): domain Eukaryota; kingdom Metazoa; phylum Mollusca; class Bivalvia; order Cardiida; family Cardiidae; genus Fragum; species Fragum sueziense. The sequence goes on along the minus strand of CAVMGG010000822.1, from coordinate 51,110 downwards.
TTTTTGTGAGAGAGCAGCTGGATGCTTGGATTGGATTTTGTCAAAGCACTGGTAAGAGAAATGCCAGGAATCCATGGCAAAGTGTTCCAACTTCCCTGATATACCAAAGCAGTTTAAAGTGACATAAAACCCCATACAATCAAACAAATCATTTCCAAACATAAACAATAAGGTGCTTTGATGTGTTTGTATAGTCAATGATGCTATAATGAATATACAATTCTCTTATCCCTAACCCGTAATATTTCTTTGCTAAATCATCCATCTTTTCCCTTTACTTGTTTCGGAAATGAGACACCTAATAAAAAAGACATTGGAAACTCTGAAACAAGCATTTCTCCTTTGCCTTGGTATTTTAGAGTGCTTACAGGACACAATTTATAACGTTACTGCAACTTGTACTTTCAAATTGGATAAGTGTAAAAATTTGATGTTTGTAAATTAATGTATTAATTGTTACATTGTCTGATACTGCTTTCATATTTTGTCCAGTTTTAAATGTTGTTGTATTTTTGTGTAAGATATAGTCGAAGTTCTGGTTATCACTTCAGGAAGACCCCAGTATAGACTATGAAGAAGTCAGAACAGCAATATGGTGTAAATCTATCCTCAGAGACAGAGCAGTGTAAGTATATTTTGCCTAAATGTTTCTTTCTGTTACAGAGTTCACGTTGGATAATCATGTGACTCAGAATTTCAGATAATCTTCAATATTTGTGTAAATACTTGACTAATTTCAATTCGGTTTGAAGCAGAGAAGGTGGGAAAATGCCAGGAATAATCTGGATGTAGTGTGTTTTTTTTTAAAAAATCAGCTGATAAATAGTTATTGAACATCAACCAAATTTTGGTTGATCTTCAATAACCTTTTTATCAGCTGACTTTTGAAAAATCCATCATGTCCATCTAATGTGTGACGTCTGTCCACCTTCTGTGCTCCTAACCAAATTCTGATCAGGCTGAAATTGTATCACATGATTATCCACCATGGAGTTTATGTCCTTCTGTGTATTTGTTTGTAACTTTGCAAGGCATTTCAGAGTTGCAGCCTAGCACTAGTAATGATTACAATGAAAAGCACATTTATTAGTGCTTAAACGATATTACTCAGTGGGAGAACGAACCACAACATGCTGATAAAACTGAAATGATAGTGTTTGGTCCAAAGAAATATTTGAACCAAACTGAAGATATATCAATTAAAGTTGGGAATGGACAAGTTTCCCTTAAGACACACCGCCCCCCCCCCCCCCACCCCCGGGCTCACACACACACACCAGCCTCCGGATATCGTCCTTAGAGGCAAAAGGCGAAATTTTTAGATGGAGAACGGTTGACTGTAAATCCAATGAAATAACCATCTTACGGGCTGCTATTAATGAATCAATTCAATTTCATAGTTTTTGTTCCTCTTAAAACTTTGGTTTATCGCTGTATATTGAATGCATGTGTGCTTAATCGCTGTATGTTAAATGCACATGCGTCGTCATTGTTTCTCCGCATGTTTTGGGAGCCTCGTTTTGATAATGCCGATTTGTTACTATTTTTAGTAACAATTCTCATGTTTACAATGTTCATTTCCCATAAACCCGTTGTTTGCCTCCGGAAGTTAATCCGAGTCTTCTCTGATGAAAATTCACTCTTTGATATTTGGATGTTGCTATTTACATCAGAGCGCTGTCCCTTTCAAAATCAAAATAAAATTCCGACACAAGTTATGTCGCTGAGTTGGACTGTTCTCTTGTTTTTGAATAGGACAGCGCTCTTTTGTAAATAGTGACATCCGAATATCAACGAGCGAATTTTCATCAGAGAAGACTCGGATTACCGGAAGTGTTCTGCGGGTATGGACTAAAACATAAATGAAAGGAGTCAATTCCGAGGTAAAACCAGTGATGTCTGTCAGGAATCTTGGTGCCTTTTTTGACTCACAAATGAATATGGAATCACATGTTGATATTGTTTCCAGATCCTGTTATTCTCAACTTCGGCAAATAGGACATATCAGACAATATCTAAATAGTGATGCTACTAAATCCCTCGTCAACTCGTTGGTCACTTCAAGGTTGGATTACTGCAACTCATTTCTTTTTGGATTACCCCAAAAAACAAGTTACAGATAATGCAGAATACTGCAGCTTGTATTATCAGCAAAACTCCAAGACGTCACCATATCATGCCTGTCTTAAAAGAATTACACTGGCATTTCCTTCTGAACGCGGTGAATCGCTGCTATCACAGCAATTTTCCACCCATCGCCGCGATTTGTGGTGATGGGCAGAAACTTTGAGTGGAAAAACGCAGTGGTCGCAATGACAAATGCGATTTTCTACCCGATTTTTTCTGTTCGCGGTGGGCAAATGTTTTAGGCAAAAAACGTGCGAGCTGTACTGTATTTTAACCATGTATTTAGGACTTGCTTACATATAGATCTATTGTTGAACATTTCAGTTGGGTCCATCAAACAACGGGAGATCCAATAGACATCATCAAAGACACTATCTTCCTTAACTCTTTCCCAAACAACAACAAAATCTAGACTTGTTCAATTTGAGAACTATTACAGACCAGAAAATGAATGTTAACCCTTTCCCAAACACAAAATCTTAAGGTCAAAATCTGTTGCCTGTGACAAAATTGATGTTGAAAAATATTGGGAGTTGTTATACCCCCCCAAACGAAGTTTGGAGGGGGTATACTGGAATCAGCCTGTCGGTCCAGTGGTTGGACGGTTGGATGGTTGGTCTGTCTCCAAAACTTTGTCCGGACAACTCCTCCTACACTTGTGGACCAATTTAGTTCATACTTGGCACAAGTGTTCATTGTGACCTGTAGATGTGCAAGATGCAAATTTCACGGAAATCGGACCGATACTTTTTTCAGTTATGGCCCCTGATTTGACCCAAAAATGCTTGTCCGGACAAGTCCTCCTACAGTTACTGTCCGATTTGCTTCAAACTTGGCACAGGTGTGCATTAGGACCTGTAGATGTTCAAGACGCAAATTTCGTGGAAGTCCGACTATTACTTTCTGAGTTATGGCCCCCTATTTGACCAAAAAATGATTGTCCGGACAACTTCTACAGTTATTGTCCGATTTGCTTCATACTTGGCACAGGTGTGCATTATGACCTGTAGATGAGTAAGACAAAAATGTCATGAAAATCTTACCATTACTTTCAGAGTTAAGGCCCCTTATTTGACAAAAAAATGCTTGTCCGGACAACTCTTCTTACAGTTACTGTCCGATTAATTTCATACTTGGCACAGATGTGCATTAGGACCTGTAGATGTGCAAGACCCAAATTTCACGAAAATCCGACCATTACTTTCTGAGTTATGGGCCCTGATTTGACAAAAAAATGCTTGTCTGGACAACAACTCCTACAGTTACTGTCCGATTTGCTTCATACTTGGCACAGATGTGCATTAGGACCTGTAGATGTGCAAGACGCAAATTTCACGGAAATAGTACCATTACTTTCTGAGTTATGGCCCCTGATTTGACAAAAAAATGCTTGTCCGGACAACTCTTCTTACAGTTACTGTCCGATTAATTTCATACTTGTCACAGGTGTGCATTAGGACCTGTAGATGTGCAAGATGCAAATTTCACGGAAATAGTACCATTACTTTCTGAGTTATGGCCCCTGATTTGACCAAAAAATGCTTGTCTGGACAACTCCTCCTACAGTTACTGTCCGATTTGCTTCATACTTGGCACAGGTGTGCATTAGGACCTGTAGATGTGCAAGACGCAAATTTCATGGAAATCGTACCATTACTTTCTGAGTTATGGCCCCTAATTTAACCGAAATATGCTTCTCCGGACAACTCCTACAGTTACTGTCCGATTTCCTTCATATTTAACACAGGTGTGCATTAGCACCTGTAGATGTGCAAGATGCACATTTCACGAAAATTGGACCTATACTTTCTGAGTTATGGCCCCTGATTTGACCAAATTTCAAGAAAATCGGATTGACAATTTCTGAGTATGTCTCCTGATTCAACAAAAACGCTTGTCCGAACAAAAGTGGTGGCTGGGATATTTTTATCACCTTCAGTGATAGATTTCTAGTTTATTATATAGTCAAGAAAATATTGAGGCAAAAGGAGAAAATGCTGCTTATCAGCATTTTCTTCATTTGCCTCAATGTTTTTTTCTCCAACCTTTTCTATTTGGGACGTCAAAACCCGGTCTTGTTTAGAAAAGGGTTAATCGAAATGAAAATGTGTAAGATATAGCCAAGAAAAATATTGAGGCAGAAGGAGAAAATGCTGGTTTTTAGCATTTTCTTCTTTTGCCTTAATATTTTCCCAAACCGTTGGATGTCAAAACCAGGTCTGCTATATTTCAACCCATCTTCGCAAGCCAAGGGTGACATCTATGACGTAACGTTGTTTCTGTATTCACACTTGGCGTATTTAGTCCGATTTTCTTGGTTTCCTGGAAAGCGTTTTCATTGGTTCCAGCGAGGTCAGATTGTCGACTGACACATTTGTTATGAGTAACCAAATCATGACAACGGACGGAAAATGCATTGCATTTGCAACTCAAAAACGCGAAGATGGGCGATTTTTCCTAAGAATTTCACTGCAATAGACAGGAATTCCCTAACTTTAATCAACGAATTATTATACTTTCGACAATTCGACCAAAAAAGCAGCTAACTTTTATATAATCCGCATGACGTTTGACGCGAAAGACAACACGCGTTAATGACATCATCAATAATGGACGTAAACAACCAGCAGAACAACCGCTAGGTGGCACTTCGCGATTTCAAGAAAATCGGACTAAATCCGCCAAGGGTGAATACAAACGTAGGTGGGTTCAACCTTGGCTAGCGAAGATTATTTCAACCATGCATTTAGGTTTATATTGTTGTGTGATTATTTCAGTTGGGTCCATCAAACAACGGGAGATCCACTAGACATTATCAAAGACACTATCTTCTTTAAAACTATTTCACTCGCCCTTACTGAAGGTTAGTATGTCATATGTTAACTTTTTCCGTGATGACAGATTATTTGACAGGCCCAAATTTAAAGTGCTGCAGACAAGAAAATTGGACTTGGTGTTCCTAAAAAAGAAAAATGTACAGGGTTGCCACGCGTCAGGGAAAAGTCAGGGAAATTTAATTTTTTCAAGGTCAGGGAATTGTCAGGGAATTTTGAAAATACTGGCAAATGTCAGGGAATTTTGAAAAGAATAAGATGCAGTGCAATAAAATTAATGTTCTCAACATCGCCTTTAAAAATTGTCTCGAACATAGCGAGTTACTGCGAAATTGCCGGGACAAAACATGTCAGGGAATTTTCCAATTGTGTCAGGGAAATGTCAGGGAATTTTATTTCCTCTGACCAGTGGCAACCCTGATGTAATGGCATGGAAAGCAAAAGACAAACAGAAAATGCTTGTAAACATTTGATATGATTTGTATACACCTACAATGTTGATTATGTCACTACCATTCATCCTTGTGCCTGTCTTCATAAGTCTGCCTTTAAATTTGGGCTTATATGCTCAGCTCTTCTAATCTTTTGTTGTTTGCTTGTTTTCAGGTGTTGATCCTGCATCATGTTTACCAAGTTTAGAAGTCATGTTATCATGTGAAGTGATGTCCCCAATAGCACAAGATAAACAGTTACAGTATTTGTTAGGCACAGTGTATGAACTAGCTAACTCTGTCATGCAGTGAAATCAGCGTGAAAACAGTTTGCAGGAAATGAGTTAAACCGTCATGTAATGGTCATTGTTATGAAAGCTACCGGTAAAGAGATGCTAAAGCATATTAACAGTTCCATTGTTTCAGCATTAGGTTTCACTTTATTTGATTCATAACCTAAAGGCATAAGATTATGGCAAAATTTTTGCTATTGAAAGGCTCACCTTTGCCATTCTGATCTAATATGCATTTATTTTGACACCTTAGAAGTTGTTAAGAGTCCTTAAATTCTTTGTACATCTATCATGTGTTCAATTTGAAAATGGTGCTAAGGAAACAGTGTTCAAAGGGTTAAGCTGAAGATGTAGTTGTTATCATCATTCATTCAGGAAATATATATGAGCCAGCATCTGGAAAAAGATCCTTTATACCATTTGAGACAACCATGTTTCATGATCAACCTGTGCCCAAGTAAAGGCTGAAAGGGATTCATGCCGCTGTGTTGAGGCCTCTACTAGTCAAGAAGAACCTTTTGGAGACCAACATGGTCCATGATCAGACTGCGTGTATACGCAGGCTGATCTTGAACCGTGTTGGGCTCAAAAGCCCTAATAGAGGACATTTTTCCAGATTCTGGCTCATAAAAAATATACATGAGCAATGATCTTTTGGCATTTCTGACCACCATAATCCAGATCAGCATGCACATGTGTGCAGCCTGATCAAGATCCATCTTACTCCCTTTATAAAGCAACTTTAAGTGAGCAGAATGGGTATTGATTAGACATCATTAGGCACATGCTGATCTTGATATAAGGGTCTCTTTTCCAGATCCAGATTTATTTTCTTACATGAAAAAACAAGAGTGCCATCGTCACAATATACGCCGCCACTTATAAAACTTGAGACAAAAAAAATGACATTGACAAGGATTTATAAATATTCACTGAAAAACCTTTAAAAAATTGTGTTCACAAAAAGGTTTTTATAAATATCCAGTGAAAAACCTGGAAGGAATTGCATTCACGAGGCTGAAATATCATTAAGCCCCAGAGACTAAGATTTAAGGGGGCATAATTCTGGCAAAAATCAATGAACCATGAAATCCTTCCTTCATGCACATCTACCAATTGAGGTGATAACATCCACCAAGTTTCATTAAGATCCAGCCAGAAACTTAGGAGGAGTTGTGTTGACAAGCCTGCAATTTCATTAAGCCCCAGAGACTAAGTTTTTAAGGGGCATAACTCAGGCAAAAATCAACGAACCATAAAATCCTTCCTTCATGCACATCTACCAATTGAGGTGATAACATTGACCAAGTTTCATTAAGATCCAGTCAGAAACTTAGGAGGAGTTGTGTTGACAAGCCTGCAATTTCAATAAGCCCCAGAGACTAAGTTTTTAAGGGGCGTAACTCAGGCAAAAATCGACGAACCATAAAATCCTTCCTTCATGCACATCTACCAATTGAGGTGATAACATTGACCAAGTTTCAAGAAGATCCAGCCAGAAACTTAGGAGGAGTTGCGTTGACAAGCCTGCAATTTCAATAAGCCCCAGAGACTAAGTTTTTAAGGGGCGTAACTCAGGCAAAAATCGACGAACCATAAAATCCTTCCTTCATGCACATCTACCAATTGAGGTGATAACATTGACCAAGTTTCAAGAAGATCCAGCCAGAAACTTAGGAGGAGTTGCGTTGACAAGGCTGCAATTTCAATAAGCCCCAGAGACTAAGTTTTTAAGGGGCATAACTCAGGCAAAAATCAACGAACCATAAAATCCTTCCTTCATGCACATCTACCAATTGAGGTGATAACATTGACCAAGTTTCAAGAAGATCCAGCCAGAAACTTAGGAGGAGTTGCGTTGACAAGAAAAGTGGACGTACGTACGGACGGACGGATGGACGGACGGACAGACGGAGAAGATGACGCCAATATACGTCCGCCTCCGGCGGCGTATAAAAAACAACAACACAAAAATCAAGCTTGATTTGTCCACACATACACAGCAACCCACTGGAATGTAGGCTGATAATCGAGAAAAGAAAGTGTTATAGTGGTTGGTGAATATCAGTTTTGTTCTGCCAATAATATACATGTAATTGCATTTATAATCATGTTCTAAAATAACTGCCAGATTTCAACCAACAAGTTAACTTCACTATAAAACTTATTTGTTGACTATGATCTCTAACACATATTAACAAGAATACATTAAATGAGAAAATATAAAAGACAGTATAGTTTTTTTGTAAGCAGAGAGTTTATCCAGCCAGTGAGTTAATGTCTCAAGCCTAGTGCTGTCAGCGTCTGCATTACTGATTGCGTTGATTTACAAGAATGTAAACATGGCCTTTAACATATGCGCTATGAAATATTTCACTTCTGGATACCTTCTATCAAGACCTTTAATTGGGAATGTGAGCTAATGACCTTGACCTTGGAGTTTGACCTTTTTTGTTACAAGCTTTCATAAAGGCAAGCTATGTTGCTCATGAACAGCTCTTGTTTATTCCTGTGTTGATATGTTTCTGTTCTGTGCTTGTACATGCTCACTTCATGGTACCTTTTTAGCTCCAATGGCCATCAGGGCAGCGGGCTATTGTCATGGCGGTGTGTCTGTCATGCCTCTGTCTGTGCAATCAACAACTTTTTGTTTGAAAATCTTCTAAAGAAATACTGGATGCATTTCGACCAGATTTCACATAATGATCCTCGGGTGACCCTGTCTCAGATTCCATAAAAGAATTTTGATTGAACCAGAAATACCTGAATTATCTGTCCTTGAATGTCATAAATAGCTGATTTTGACTTTGATTTCACTCTTGCAACAACCACAAATATTAATTAAGTAATCAAGACAAAACTTGACAGGATTTTGGTGACCATAAGATCTTGATGAAAATTAATATTAAACAATTTTGTATAAACAGATAACATTTTGGTCTATATTTATACCCCCCACAACAAAGTTATGGGGGGTATACTGGATTCAGGTTGTCCGTCCATCCGTCCGTCTGTCCATCCGTCCGTCAGTCCGTGGACATAATTTTGTGTCCTCTTCTCCTCCCACAGTTTTTGACCGATTTTGCTGAAATTTTAGCAGGTTGTTTCCTATCATATGAAGTTGTGCACCTGCAATTTTCATTTTGATCCAGGCAGTAGTTTTAGAGTTATGCCACTTTGAACTTTAGCACTTTTTCAGTGACAACGCGCTAGTGGGGGGTATTTGTCCGCTTTGCGACAGTTCTAGTTTAGGAATTTGTTCAAAATAAGATCAGAGGAGCATGCTTTGTTATGTTTTAAGATATTTAAGCATTGTAAAACCTCACTTTCAGTAATCTCAGCATTAACCCTTTCCCAAACAAGACCGGGTTTTGACGTTCCTAGTAGGAAAGGCTTGGAAAAACATTGAGACAAAAGTAGAAACTGCTGACAACCAGCAGTTTCTCCTTTTGTCTCAATATTTTCTGTGCTATATTGCACACAAGTCCCTTCCTTTTTGGCATCAATTTTGTTGTCTATAGCAGCTTTAAAATCGGACCGCCCTAAAATTTTGTCGTTCAGGAAAGGGTTAATCATAGATTGAAATCTGAATCTTTGGATGGATCTACCTCTGACATGTCAGATATTGAAAATTCTCAGCATTGTTAACACGCCTTCTATGATTTTTAGACCTTTTATATTGAGTATGCAGCCTTTGACATTCTGCATGAAACCTTGGGCGTCTCATGGTTGTATGCAGGGATTGTTTATTACTTGCAACAGGTTTGACAGTACTGTGTTTTATCATGCCAGCAGCGTCAGCTGCATTGAAAAGTAATGAAGAGGATTCAGACACCTGCACCTACATCTTCTCATGAAACATCATTTGGAGAAACCACATTAGGTCTGTCTGCAAACTGATTTATATCATACTCGTTAGAGGGGAACATTCTAGGTTGTCGAAAATGCAAATGACACAAGAATTACATATCAGAACTAAGGTACTAATTGACCAACCTGATGGGGTAGATGATTTCTTCCCAGCGGTAGTGAGCATGAAGCTCATTTAGGCATTCAAATCCGGGGTCAATGAATAAGGTGCGGATCTGTTTTTATTGTCCTTGTTTTTGTTTTATGACGGCTAGATTTGCCCAACCTTCAAACAGCAATTACGTCAGAGGTACGTCATCTGTGCTCAGCGAGATTCAACACACTGTACAACCGGCTGGGTCGAGAGTCAGGGAAGACAGATTCGACACCTGATGTCAGGTGCACTGTAGGTCAAATTAATTTACTTTTATAAATAAGCGAAAGGATCTATGGTATTCTATAGTTGATATTTTATACGCGTGTAAGAGTTCAGGGCTTCTACAATATAAACCTTTCCACATATCCCTCGCAAATAAGGTCAAAATCATTAATTATTTCGGAGGTTTCCTATAAATAGTTACAAAATTTGACTTCATGTTCGAATGTTTCGCATATCTCTCAGTTGAACTTGTACACGAATAAAGTTTTTAATTATTCAATGATATATCTTCCAAATTTGAAGCCGTATTTCCAAACAATCGCTGACTCTCGTTTGTCTTTGAAATAGCCAGTTATACGGTGTGTTCAATGGAAATACTAGTACCGCTGGGGTGTGTCCCGTTGACCTTGACTTTGTCTCGTTTTAAAGTAAAAATAGAATCTGTAAACATGCTTGTGAAGAATAAACCAACCGACAGTTTTGAAGTGCGCATGCACAAGCCGAAAAATACTACCAAGTTATCTCCCTGAAAAGTACTTGTACAATTTTTACATTCACTATGTCGTATAATATGTGTAGAGTAAAATAGCGCTTCAAACCATGTATACTGGCTGAATAAGAAGAAAATACAACCGTGATTCATCAAAACAAAGAACAACGTTGGAAATATACACTGCAGGTTTATGTTTTAATCCGTAATTTTCGGAAATATCTCAATACCGTATGGCACTTAATTTCTGCGGAGACTTTATTTCTGCTATTTCTGCGTCTTGGACAGCACTGCAGAAATAAAATCCGCAGAACTTTAAACCCTGGTTGTAGGGTATTTTCTGCAACTTTAGTCAGTAAATTTGACAAAAGAAACACTTACCCCCTCATGCAGAGCCCACTTTCATAACAATGGAGCTCTTTCCAATTCAAAAATAGTGTAGCTACAGCTTTAATTTTGGGTGTAGATAGGACATTTTTGTTAGTCCATAAATAATGATTCAACAAGTTTGACTGATTGGTAACTGTTTGACACATCTTTCTTTTCACACCTATTTGTATACACCATTGTTTCCGATAACGACTTTCGGCCTTAGCGCAGTTGGTAGCGCATCTGACCCTCATGCGAGAGGTCCCGGGTTCGATACCCGGCCGCGGCTAATACCCTTTCTGACAAAATTGTCACCCACCAATGGGTTTGAAATCGTTAACCTAAGTGGGCGAGCAGCTGGAGGCTCGGCAAGGGTGTTGTGGTAGTACTGGTTTGAGAAACAACAGGAATCCATGGGTAGGTGCTCCAGCCGCCGCAATATGACCATGGTAGTTGAAAACGGCGTAAAACCCCAATAAACTCAAACCCGATAACGACTTTATAGCTAAATGAATATGATTATCCCTTTACCATCACAGGGTTAGTTGAATATTTTGTAGCATAGTCTTTCAAAATATGTTGGAAAACTGATTTCATAGCGCAGAATTAAAATCTTCAATTTGGCAAAGTGAGTGACCGCAGAAGTAAATAAGTTACGCAGAAATTTAACCTCGCCGAATTTAGGAAAAAACGCAGAATTTGGACCCCGCAGAAATAAAGTGCTATACGGTAATTATTTGTTTTCTAACACAGCAACCGCCCAGAACGTTATTAGCTTTACGGGCTACATGAAAGTTACAAACCCGTATTTAAAATCGATTATTTTCTTGTTGTGTTCATGTTATACATGCATCCTTTATATAAATCCTTTCCCCCAAAAAAGTCTAGTTTTGATGTGCTAAATGATTTGTTTTGGATAACTGAGGGAATGGTGCAAGCTACCTAGCTTGAATGACCAAAGTTTTGGAGTGTGGGTAAACGTTATTTGACATGCAATAATCACAAGTCATGATATTTATTAGATCGATTCAGCATTCTTGATCTAAGAATGTGAATAAATAATAAAGACATTTGTCGTTTCTAACTTAAAATTCCTGCTTTGGGAAAAAATCTCTAGATAAACATGGATATCCAATATCAGTCTATCGGGAAACTAGAAAAGCTTTGGAAAATGAATAAATTGCTTATCACAAGCAACTTCTTCATTTCCACAATATTTTCAAAGGTCTTTATCTTGTAGGTTGTGAAAAAAAGTTATAATATGCGAATGGGTTCAAGTGCAAAAGTTAATGCGTTTGGTCCTTTTTCCAAAAAACTTACTTGAAGGTCTAACTATGACGTAAAAGATGATGGACTGTTCCAACGAATATAAAAACCCCTTTTCTTCGCACAAACTTCCATAAAAAGTGTTTGAATTGTTTAAAATTTACATAAAATGTTGTTATTTTTTAAATGTAATAAAATTATACATCTAAATAAATCGCGTGTCTGCAATAAATTTGAATATTCTTAATAAAACAAATGATGATGTTGAGTATAGAAAACAGCTGTCTTGATAATGTTTTTACTAGAAAAGGGCTGTTTTCAACCTCAGTTGTTTCTAAATTTTGCCGGTAAAACATTTCATTAAACTTAAAATATTCAAACTTTACACAACTCTTTTGATATATGAAGATGCGAGTCGACTCAACAAAAGGTAATGATTTTCGTTTCGATTTAATCCCTCATATCATTTTGCGACTTATTCAAAGAAGTCGTCCCGTAGCAATTGTGATGTTTACGAATGAAACATCTCAACCCGCAATGGTTGCTGACTTTGGTGTGCATCGGTTGACAAAATATTGCCAGAGATAACCTCTTAGAACGAACGGAACAACTGACAGTCACCCGAAAAGCGGTTGTCAATGTCTAATGTTACGAAGTCAGGACCAGAACTTTCGCTTGTTCTACCTACGAAAACAAATTCTCTTATTGTGAAAAACTGTTGATACTATTCATGGACAGTACAGCAATCAAATTTAAATTTGTCTATGTAATAAATTGTCATTAATGCTTGTGAAATCTTCTTAGCATAATATTGCCATTAGGTGTTACAATGATCCCATGTTATAGAATCTACAATACAGATGGATTCTTTAAAAAGGTGTTTAACTCATTACTGCACAGTGATGCCTTTTGACCGAAATGTAAAGATTTATAAAATTTCGTCAACTTGACATTGTCTTCTGCAACACCTTTCAAATTGGAACTGTCCAAAACTTTGTCGTCTGGTAATGGGCTAACTTTATAGGAAAATTGGTGTCAGAATAAAGATCCGTTTTTCACGTAGATAATTTTCTTGAAGAAATGTGGGACAAGTTTGAAATTGGGTCATTGGGGTCATAAATAAGGTCACAGAAAAAACGTGTGCACTCTAGATGCCACATTTTATGCCCAATAAACCTGAAATTGGCTCAGATTGATTGCCGTGATAAAAATTTCAGACAAGATTGAAATTGGGTCATCTTGGGTCAAAAATTAGGTCACTTACCAAAATTTAAGAAAAACCTTGTATGCTTTTTAGAGGCCACATTTTATGTCCTATCAACCTGAAAATTGGTTAGAATAATTATCTTGATAAAATCTTGGCCAAGTTCTAGATCACAGGGTCAAATCTTTTAAAAACGTATTTGCACTATACAGACAACAAATCTCAAACTGTGTCCATTCTAGAACCTCGGCTACATCATATACAGAAAGCTATTTCTCAGTCTTCCAGTTGCTAATCAAGTTAAATACCAAACTATTGGCAACTAGTAGCAAACTTTACACTTCCAGTTGCCAATTCAAAATCCAACAGAAGTCGAATTGTAAGCTGGCAGCCAACTTTACCCTTCCATTTGCCAATTCCAATTAAATACCAAACTATTAGCAATTGGCAAATGGCGCACATCAGCTGCCAATTCCAAGTTGAATGAAAGTTGTATTAGCAACAGGCAACCATTTTCGCGTTTCTAGTTGCCAATTCAAATTAAATACCAAACTATTACCAATTGGCAACTGACAGCTAATTAACACTTCTAGTTGCCAATTCAAAATAAATAATAAACTACCCAATATTGGTAAATGGCGGACATCAGTTGCCAATTCAAAGTAGAAAAAAAGTCAAATTGGTAAGGCTTTACACTTCCAGTTGCCATTTTCAATTAAATTCCAAACTATACCAATTGCAATTCACAGTAGAACAAAAGTCAAATTGTCAACTGGCAGCGAACTTCGCCCTTCCAGATGCCAATTCATATTTACAACTAAACTTTCCCAAATTGGCAACTGGCAGTCTGTGACACATTTCCAGTGGCCAATTAAAAATGAAAAGAAAATTATATCGAATTAGCAACTGGCAACAAACCTCACTCTTCCAGTAGCCAATTAAAATGAAAACAAAACTATATCGAATTGGCAACTGGCAGCAAACCTCACTCTTCCAGTTGCCAATTAAAAATGAAAACAAAACTAAATCGAATAAGCAACTGGCAGCAAACCTCACTCTTCCAGTAGCCAATTAAAAATGAAAACAAAACTATATCGAATTGGCAACTGGCAGCAAACCTCACTCTTCCAGTTGCCAATTAAAAATGAAAACAAAACTATATCAAATTAGCAACTGGCAGCAAACCTCACACTTCCAGTTGCCAATTAAAAATGAAATCAAAACTATATCGAATTAGCAACTGGCAGCAAACCTCACACTTCAAGTTGCCAATTAAAAATGAAATCAAAACTATATCAAATTAGCAACTGGCAGCAAACCTCACACTTCCAGTTGCCAATTAAAAATGAAATCAAAACTATATCAAATTAGCAACTGGCAGCAAACCTCACTCTTCCAGTTGCCAATTAAAAATGAAAACAAAACTATATCAAATTGGCAACTGGCAGCAAACCTCACACTTCCAGTTACCAATTAAAAATGAAAACAAAACTATATTAAATTGGCAACTGTCAGTAAACCTCACACTTCCAGTTGCTAATTCACTGTAGTATAATAGTCAAATTGGCAAGTGTCAGCCATTTTTGCACTTTCAATTGGTAATTCAAAATAAATAACAAATAAATGGCAACTGGCAGCAAAATTCAAGCTTCCAGTTGTCAATTCAAACTAGAACAAAACTGGAATTGTCTTCTGGCTGCCATTTTCATCTTTCCAGTTGCCAATTCAAATTCTTTTTAATTTCTTTTTAATTCTTTTTTATTTCAAATTCAAAACCAAACTATTACCATTTGGCAAGTGGCAGCTAACTTCACACTTCCAGTTGCCAATTCAAGATAAATATTAAACTACTCGCTATTGGCAAATAATGCACATAAGTTGCCAATTCTAAAATGAACCCAAGTCAAATTGGCAACTGACAGCCAGCTTCATACTTCCAATTACATGTACTAATTCAAGTTAAATACCAAACTATTTGCCATTGGCAGGAAACTTTACTCTTCCAGTTGCCAATTCAAAACATACAAAATAACCCTGAATTGGCAATTTGCAGTTAATTTCATAATTCCAGTCACCAAATCACTGAAGAATAAAAGGCGAATTGGCAACTGGCAGTCAACTTCAGACCTCCAGTTACTAATTGAAGTCAAATACGAAATTTTTGGCAACTGGCAGCAAAACTCACACTTCCAGTTGCTAATTGAAAATAAATAAAAAAACTACCAAGAATTGTCAACTGCATATTTTGTATTTCCAGTTGCCAATTCATTGTAGTATAAAAGTCAAGTTGGCAACTGGCAGCCATTTTCACACTTCCAGTTGCTAATTCTATTATTCAAGTTAAATACCAAATAATTAGCACATGGCAGCATACCTCATGCTTCCAATTGCTAATTCAAAATAGATTAAAATAAACTACCCAGAATTATCAACTGGCAATTTCATACTTCCAGTTTCCAATTCACCGTAGAATTAAAGTCAAATTGGCAACTGGCAGCCATTTTCACACTTCCAGTTGCTAATTTAAAGTGAATACCAAATTATTGGCTGCTGGCAGCAAACTTCACCCTTCCAGTTGCTAATTCAAAATGAATAATAAAAAATTACCTAGAATTGACAACTGAAAATTTTGCACTTCCAATTGCCACTTAATTGTAGAATACAAGTCGAATTGGCAACTGACAGCAATTTTCACACTTCAAGTTGCTTATTAGTCCCCTACCGGCGAAGCCGAAGGGGACTTTAGGTTTGCACTCTGTCCGTCAGTCAGTCCGTCAGTCCGTCCGTCCGTCCGTCCGTCCGTCAGTCCGGTGAATTAGTTTTCCGGACTTTTTTTCTAAACGGGGGTAGCTATTGAGCTGATTTTTGGTATGTAGACCCGCATTGATGAGTTACAGAACAAGTTTGAGTTTCGTTCCGCTCCAGTGATTTTTGAGGAAAATACGGATGCTGGACTTAGAAAATTACTGGGAAATTACAGTTTTCCAGACTTTTTTTCTTAATGCTGGCAGCTATTGAGCTGATTTTTGGTATGTAGACCCGCATTGATGAGTTACAGAACAAGTTTGAGTTTCGTTCCGCTCCAGTGATTTTTGGGGAAGATATGGATGCTGGACTTAGAAAATTTCTGGGAAATTACAGTTTTCCAGACTTTTTTTCTCAATGCTGGCAGCTATTGAGCTGATTTTTGGTATGTGGACCCGCATTGATGAGTTACAGAACAAGTTTGAGTTTCGTTCCGGTCCAGTGATTTTTGGGGAAGATATGGATGCTGGACTTAGAAAATTACTGGGAAATTACAGTTTTCCAGACTTTTTTTCTCAATGCTGGCAGCTATTGAGCTGATTTTTGGTATGTGGACCCGCATTGATGAGTTACAGAACAAGTTTGAGTTTCGTTCCGGTCCAGTGATTTTTGGGGAAGATACGGATGCTGGACTTAGAAAATTACTGGGAAATTACAGTTTTCCAGACTTTTTTTCTCAATGCTGGCAGCTTTTGAGCTGATTTTTGGTATGTGGACCCGCATTGATGAGTTACAGAACAAGTTTTAGTTTTGTTCCGGTCCAGTAATTTTTGGGTAAGATATGGATACTGGACTTAGAAAATTTCTGGGAAATTACAGTTTTCCAGACTTTTTTTCTAAACGCTTGCAGGTATTGAGCTGATTTTCGATATATGAACACATATTGATGGGATACAGAACAAGTTTGAGTTTCGTTCCGGTCCAGTGATTTTTGTGGAAAATATGGATGCTGGACTTTGAAAATTTTTGGGCTTCTTTTTCTTAACACATATATAAAGCCGGTAGGGGACTTGGTATTGTTTTGCAATACTTCAGAATGCTTGTTAAAGTTAAATACCAAATCTTTGGCAACTGGCAGCAAACTTCATGCTTCCAGTTGCAAATTAAAAGTGAATAAAAAAAGCACCCAGCATTGGCAACTGGAGCCATTTTCACACTTCCAGTTGCTAATTCAAGTTAAATACCAAATTATTAGTTACTGGCAGCAAACTTCACACTACCAGTTGCTAATTCAAAATGAATTAAAAAAACTACCAAGAATTGGCAATTGGAAATTTCATACTTCCAATCGCTACTTCATTGAAGTATAAGTCAAATTGGTAACTAGCAGCCGTTTTTAGCTCCACTGGCCTTCAGGCCAGCGGGCTATTGTCATGGCAATGTGTCCGTCGTGCGTGCGTGCGTCCGGTCGTCAACTTTTTCTTTAAAAATCTTCTCCTCAGAAACTACTTGATGGATTTCAATCAAACTTCACAGGAATGATCCTTAGGTGGTCCTCTATCAGATTCCTTCAATTTATTCTGATTGAACCATAAAGTCTGGAGTTATCTGCCCTTGAATTAAAAAAACGGCTGTTTTCACTTGTTTTCACTCTAGCCACTACAAATATTGATCAATGAAAACAAAACTTGGTCAGAATGTTGGTGCTGATAAGTTCTTGCCTGAGTGCAATTTTCAGCTAGATCTGAATATTACGTCTTGAGTTATGTGCCCTTGAAATTGGCAGAACTACCATGTTTGACCTTATTTTTACTCAAACAACCATAAATATCCACCAATCAACATAAAACTTTCACATTATCTTACTTGCCATAAGATCTTGTTCTGGTGTAATTTTCAGCTTCATATGAATCTTAAATCATGATTTATCTGCCCTTGAATTTGACAAAATTGTTGTTTTCGACTTTGATTTTACACTCTTTACACCCACAAATATTGAATAATCAGGTCAAAACTTTAACAAGAAGTAGGTGAAGTTAGGATATTGCTTTAGTGTGATTCTTAGCTAGATAGGAATATAAAATCATCAGTTATATGCCTTTCAATTTGACAAAATTGCTAATTGTGACTTTTTTCACTCAAACAGCCAAACTCGCTCTAATAAAGACTGTTGCAAAGCTTGGTAACTAATAGATCTTATATGAATGTATTTACAGCTTTCTAGTTACTTTGTTATTGCTTTAAGAGCAACACATATTGAAAAATCTAGTGAAAACTTGTACTTGATATTACAAGAAATTCAGGTTTGACAGCCATTTGCATTATTTTTGGAAAAGGGTTTTTCCCAGAATCTATTTTTAGCTCAAAATCTATGTTTAGAAATATGAAATATTTTGGAGTAATCAATGTTCTGTTAATTTAGATCTGCTGGGAAGAAGGAAAATTTTAATTGCTTGTGACATCCTGAGCTAGAATGTTCTCCCATTTCCTTTTATCCTTTCTCAAATGGCAAACATGTAATTTTACTTTCTTTGCTTCAAGAACCACACATTTTGAACAATCTAGTTTTGTTACTTTCTTTTAGCTCTATGAAATAGAAGCATTGAACAATCTAATCAAAACTTGGATTAAATATTACATGAAGTTCAGGCCTGTGGAGCGACTCAAGACCTTCAGGTCTTCTAGTCATATTTCCAGTTGCTAATTCAAGTTAATTACAAAACTATTGGCAACTGGCAGCAAACTTCATGCTTCCAGTTGCTAATTCAAAATGAATAATAAAAATTACCCAGAATTGACAACTGGAAATTTCGTACTTCAACTTGCAACTTCATTGTAGTATACAGGTCAAATTGGCAACTGGAAGCCATTTTCACATTTCCAGTTGCTAATTTAGCTTAAATACCAAATTATTGGCAATTAGCAGCAAACTTCATACTTCCAGTTGCTAATTCAAAATGATAAAAAAGTACCCAGAATTGGCATCTAGCAATTTCATACTTCCAGTTGCCAATTTATTTTAGAGTATAAGTCTAATTTGCAACTGGCAGCCATTTTTACTTTGCCAGTTGGTATTTCAAGTTAAATACCAAATTATTGGCAACTGGCAGCAAACTTCATGCCTTCAGTTGCTAATTCAAAATGAATAAAAAAATGCCCAGTATTGACAACTGGAAATTTCGTACTCCCAGTTGCCAATTCATTGTATAAAAGTCAAATTGGCAACTACCAGCCATTTTCACACTTCAAGTTGCTAATTCTAAGTAAATACCAAATGATTGGCAACTGGCAGCAAACTTCACCCTTCCAGTTGCTAATTCAAAATGAATAATAAAAATAACCTAGAATTGACAACTGGAAATTTCAGACTTCCAATTGCCACTTCCTTGTAAAATACAAGTCAAATTGGCAACTGGCAGCCATTTTCACACTTCCAGTTGCTTATTAAAGTTAAGGGGGAATGCTCCAGTTTCCTAAATTTTTTCCCAATAATAGAATTTATTCATATTTTGTAAGTTGAAATTACATGTTATTACCAATTGAAAAATAAAATAAAAATGGGTGATCAGCGATCTTGTTTGAATTTTATTGGCATTCGTATCACATAACCCTACATGGAAAAAATGCACAATTTCTTGCACCTGTCCAAGTTCACTAAAATGCTTATAAAAAGCTGTATATTTATCGTTTAGTCCCGAAAACGGATTTAAAGTAACGTCTTACATTTATTACGAACAGAAAACCCAAAATATGTGCTATTATATATGCGTAAATGTATAAAACTGCTTGCTCACGTGAGCGGTTAGATCAACGAATCTGGAGTGTTTTATGTCAAAATTTGCATATTTTTGGAAATATTTCAAGTTCTACATAATAGAATTTGATAAAACTCCCTCATTGTATTAAGCAACATGTCCTGGTAATAATCCAAAAAGAAAATGTATAGGTCAGCGCACTTATTAGTGAATTACGGCAATTTTTATCAGCTACACATGAATAAAATGACGCAAAACAGTGGTAACTGCATACACACGTACGACTGTCTTGCTCTAAATATTCGATTTCCATCTTGAGAAAATCAGTTTCGCATAATAAATACACTTTTATCGTCGAAAATGGTAAATTGTAATGATGTGTTATATTATTGAAAATCTGGTAGCGAAACATATTGGTACGAAACATTTAAATTACTACAGTCAAGTCCGAGTGTTCCGAAAAACTGGAGCATTCCCCCTTAAATACCAAATTATTGGCAACTGGCAGCAAACTTCATGCTTCCTGTTTCTAATTCAAAGTGAAAAAAAAGTACCCAGCATTGGCAACTGGAGCCATTTTCACACTTCCAGTTACTAATTCAAGTTAAATACCAAATTATTAGTTACTGGCAGGAAATTTAACACTTCCAGTTTCTAATTAAAAATGAATTAAAAAACTACCCAGAATTGCCAACTAGAAATTTCGTACTTCCTATTGCCAATTGAAGTATATAAGTCAAATTGGTAACTAGCAGCCATTCTCACATTTCCATGTGCTAATTTAAGTGAAATATCAAATTACCGGCTGCAAACTTCACCCTTCCAGTTGCTAATTAAAAAGGAAAATAAGAATTACCCACATTTGACAACTGGAAAGTGTACTTCCTGTTGCCACTACATTGTAGTATACAAGTCAAATTGGTATCTGAAAGCCATTTTCACACTTACAGTTGCTAATTTAAAGTGAATAAAAAAAACCATCATTGCCAACTGGCAGCCATTTTCACACTCACAGTTGCTAATTCAAGTTAAATACCAAATTATTGGTTACTGGCAGCAAACTTAACACTTCCAGTTTCTAATTCAAAATGAATTAACAAAAACTACCCTGATTTGGCAATTGAAAATTTCATACTTCCAATTGGTAATACATTGAAGTATAAGTAAAATTGGTGACTAGCAGCCATTTTCACACTTCCATTTGCTAATTCAAGTTAAATACCAAACTATTGGCAACTGGCAGCAAACTTCATGCTTCCAGCTGCTAATTCAAAATGAATGATAAAAATTACGCAGAATTGACAACTGGAAATTTCGTACTTCCACCTGCCACTTCATTGTTGTATGTCAAATTGGCAACTGGAAGCCATTTTCACACTTCCAGATGCTAATTCAGCTTAAATACCAAATCTTTGGCAACTGGCAGCAAACTTCATACTTCCAGTTGCTAATTCAAAATGATTAAAAAAAAGTACACAGAATTGGCATCTGGCAATTTTATACTTCCAGTTGCCAATTTATTGTAGAATTAAAGTCAAATTTTCAACTGGCGGCCCATTTCACTTTTGCAGTTGCTAATTCAAAATGATTAAGAAAAAAAATACCCAGAATTGACAACTGGAAATTTCGTACTTCCAATTGCCACTTCATTTTAGAATACAAGTCAAATTGGCAACTGACAGCCATTTCACACTTCCAGTTGCTAATTCGAGTTAAATACCAATTTATTGGCAACTGGCAGCAAACCTCGCCCTCCCAGTTGCTAATTCAAAATGAATAATAAAAATTACTCAGAATTGACAATTGGAAATTTCGTACTTCAACTTGCCACTCCATTGTAGTATACAGGTCAAAGGACCTCTACATTTAAGGCGAGAAATCTCCCTAAAAGGCTCAAATGGAAAAGTCATTTTTCAAAACATGCAAATTGATTATTATTTCGAACTGTATTGTTAGATATGTATCTAAATCATATGAAAACTGATTTTGTTCGATCAAAACGATTGGACAGGTACAGATAACTCTTGGTTTCTGTACCTAACCCCAAAATTACATTTTCTTACCCCACCGTTATTCATTAAACCAGATTTAAGTTTTCTTTAGTTTTATAAGCAAAAAATTTTCTGTAAATGTAAGGACAATTGGTGTTGAAATCATAAACCATTTTTTTTATTTGTCCTTAATGCGCATGCGCATCATTGAAACAAGTTTAAAGGCGAAATCGTCCCGCCAAAATTATGGCATATGGTATATGAGTACTATTTTTAGTATAAAATTATGTTCCCCCCCCCCGTGACCCAGCAAATCCTTTTTACCAAGGAAGCCTATGATCCAGTTACACAACATATGTCAATGGGAAGCTGGGTCAATGGGGGAACGATGTTAGCCAGCCTTGGGAAGGTAGGTATGCCTCGGTTTTTGGCGGGAAAGTGCGCGTTTAAAGTTGTTTCAATGGTGCGCATGCGCAATACGGACAAAACCAAAGCTGCCATGTGATGGCAACACAATTTATCCCTGTATCTGTGGAAAATAAATTGCAAATAAAAATAAAAGAATCTTCATTTTACCTCTTTGAATACCGGTAGTGTAAGAAAACGAAACCATTTAGGTGGGTACTAAAATCAAGAGTTATCTGCACCTATAGAACTTTTAAAATGACATAAAAATCGGCGTTTATTTCCTTTATTTGTCTACCTAACCATAAAGCTTAATTTTGTTTCTCAATTTGTTAGTTTTGAGAATTGACCCATCGAGCTGAGCCTTTTAGGGAGAATTCTCGCCAAGTCCGTAGAGGTCCTTAGCAACTGGAAGCCATTTTAACACTTCCAGTTGCTAATTCAAGATAAATACCAAATTATTGGCAACTGGCAGCAATCTTCACCATTCCAGTTGCTAATTCAAAATCAATGATAAAAATTACCCAGAATTGACAACTGGAAATTTCGGACTTCTAGTTTCCACTAGATTGTAGAATACAAGTCAAATTGGCAACTGGCAGTCATTTTCACACTTCCAGTTGCTAATTTAAGTTAAATACCTAATTATTGGTTACTGGCTGCAAACTTAACACTTTCAGTTGCTCATTCAGAATGAATTAAAAAAATCCCAGAATTGGCAACTGGAAATTTCTAACTTCCAATTGCAAATTCATTGAAGTATAAAAGTCAAACTTATAAATAGCAGCCATTTTCACACTTAATTCAAATTAAATACCAAATTATTGGCAACTGGCAGCAAACTTCATGCTTCCAGTTGCTAATTCAAAATGAATAATAAAAATTGCCCAGAATTGACAACTGGAAATTTGGTACTTCCACTTGCCACTTCATTTTAGTATACAGGTCAAATTGGCAACTGGAAGCCATTTTCAAACTTCCAGTTGCTAATTCAAGTCAAATACCAAATTATTTGCAACTGGCAGCAAACTTCAGCGTCCAGTTGCTAATTCAAAATGATTAGCAAAGTACTCAGAATTGGCAACTGGAAACTCTGTACTTCCAGTTGCCAATTCATTGTAATATAAAGGCAAATTTGCAACAGGCTGCTATTTTCACATTTCCAGTTGCTAATTCAAGTTAAATACCGAATTATTTGCAACTGGCAGTAAACTTCATGCTACCATTTGCTAATTAAAAATGAATTAAAAACTACCCAGAATTGGCAACTGGAAATTCCGTGCTTCCCAATTGCCAATTCATCATAGTATATAAGCCAATAGGCAATTGGCAGCCATTTTCACACTCCCAGTAGCTTATTCAACTTAAATACCAAATTATTGGCAACTGGCAGCAAACTGCATGCTTCCAGTTTCAAATTCAAAATTAATAATAAAAACTACCCAGAATTGGCAACTAGCAATTTCATACTTCCAGTTGCCAATCCATTGTAGAATAAAAGTCACATTGGCAATGGGCAGCCATTTTTGCACTTTCTGTTACTAATTCAAGTTAAATACCAAATTATTGGCAGCTGGCAGCAAACTTCTTGCTTCCAAATGCTGATTAAAAATAATAAAAAATACTAAGAATTGGTAACTAGCTATGACATACCCACAGTGTCCAATTCATTGTAGTACGAAAGTCAAATTGGTAAGTGGTAGCCATTTTCACACTATCAGTTGCCAAATCAAGTTAAATACCAAATTATGGGCAACTGGCATCCAACTTCACCCTTCCAGTTGCTAATTCAAAATGAATAATAAAAATACCCAGAATTGACAACTTGAAATTTCGTATTTCCAGTTGCCACTTCATTGTAGAATTCAAGTCAAATTGGAATCTGGAAGCCATTTTCCGCTTTCAGTTGCTAATTCAAGTTAAATACCAAATTATTGGCAACTGGCAGCAAACTTCTTTCTTTCAGTTGCTGGTTCAAATTGAATAATAAAAAATACCCAGAATGGACAACTGGAAATTTCGTACTTCCAGTTGCCACTTTATTGTAGAATACAATTCGCAACTGACAACTAACTTCACACTTCAAGTTTTCTACTCATATTAAATACCAAACTATCCCCAATTGGCAACTGACAGATTACTTCACAATTCCAGTTATCTATTCATACCAAGCTATCCCCTATTGGTAACTGACAGAACTTTACACTTCCAGTTGTCAATTTATATCAAATACCAAACTATCCCCTATTGACAACTGACCGATAACTTCACACTTCCAATTATATTCATATTAAATACCAAACTATCCCCTATTGACAACTGACAAATAACTCCACACTTCCAGTTGTCTATTCACATTAAATACCAAACTATCCCCTATTGACAACTGACCGATAACTCCACACTACCAATTGTCTATTCATATTAAATTCCAAACTATCCCCTATTAGCAACTGACCGATAACTTCACACTTCCAATTGTCTATTCATATTAAATACCAAACTATCCCCTATTGACAACTGACATATCGCCACACTTCCAGTTGTCTATTCATATTAAATACCAAACTATCCCCTATTAGCAACTGACAAATAACTTCGCACTTCCAATTGTCTATTCATATTAATTACCAAACTATCCCCTATTAGCAACTGACAAATAACTCCACACTTCCAATTGTCTATTCATATTAAATACAAAACTATCCGCTATTAGCAACTGACAAATAACTCCACACTTCCAATTGTCTATTCATATTAAATACCAAACTATCCCCTTTTAGCAACTGACAAATAACTTCACACATCCAATTGTGTATTCATATTAAATACCAAACTATCCCCTATTAGCAACAAACTATCCCCTATCAGCAACTGACAAATAACTCCACACTTCCAATTGTCTATTCATATTAAATACCAAACTATCCGCTAGTGACAACTGACCGATAACTTCACACTTCCAATTATATTCATATTAAATACCAAACTATCCCCTATTAGCAACTGACAAATAACTCGACACTTCCAATTGTCTATTCATATTAAATACCAAACTATCCCCTTTTAGCAACTGACAAATAACTTCACACATCCAATTGTGTATTCATATTAAATACCAAACTATCCCCTATTAGCAACAAACTATCCCCTATCAGCAACTGACAAATAACTCCACACTTCCAATTGTCTATTCATATTAAATACCAAACTATCCGCTAGTGACAACTGACCGATAACTTCACACTTCCAATTATATTCATATTAAATACCAAACTATCCCCTTTTAGCAACTGACAAATAACTTCACACTTCCAGTTGTTTATTCATATTAAATACCAAACTATCCCCTATTGACAACTGACATATCTCCACACTTCCAATTGTCTATTCATATTAAATACCAAACTATCCCCTATTGACAACTGACAAAGCACTTCACACTTCCAATTGTCTATTCATATTAAATACCAAACTATCCCCTATTGACGACTGACAAATAACTCCACACTTCCAGTTGTCTACTCATATTAAATACCAAACTATCATCAAATGACAACTGACAAATAATTCCACTCTTCGATTTGTTTATTCATATTAAATACCAAACTATCCCCAATTGGCAACTGACCGATAACGTTACACTTCCAATTGTCTATTCATAATGAATACCAAACTATCCCCTATTGACAACTGACCGATAACCTCACACTTCCAGTTGTCTATTCATATTAAATACCAAACTATCCCCTATTGACAACTGACATATCTCCACACTTCCAGCTGTCTATTCATATTAAATACCAAACTATCCCCTATTGACAACTGACAAATAACTTCACACTTCCAATTGTCTATTCATATTAAATACCAAACTATCCCCTATTGACAACTGACCGATAACTTCACACTTCTAGTTGTCTATTCATATTGAATACCAAACTATCCCCTATTAGCAACAAACTATCCCCTATCAGCAACTGACAAATAACTCCACACTTCCAATTGTCTATTCATATTAAATACCAAACTATCCGCTAGTGACAACTGACCAATAACTTCACACTTCCAATTATATTCATATTAAATACCAAACTATCCCCTTTTAGCAACTGACAAATAACTTCACACTTCCAGTTGTGTATTCATATTAAATACCAAACTATCCCCTATTGACAACTGACATATCTCCACACTTCCAATTGTCTATTCATATTAAATACCAAACTATCCCCTATTGACAACTGACATATCTCCACACTTCCAATTGTCTATTCATATTAAATACCAAACTATCCGCTAGTGACAACTGACCGATAACTTCACACTTCCAATTATATTCATATTAAATACCAAACTATCCCCTTTTAGCAACTGACAAATAACTTCACACTTCCAGTTGTGTATTCATATTAAATACCAAACTATCCCCTATTGACAACTGACATATCTCCACACTTCCAATTGTCTATTCATATTAAATACCAAACTATCCCCTATTGACAACTGACAAAGCACTTCACACTTCCAATTGTCTATTCATATTAAATACCAAACTATACCCTATTGACAACTGACAAATAACTCCACACTTCCAGTTGTCTACTCATATTGAATACCAAACTATCATCAAATGACAACTGACAAATAATTCCACTCTTCGATTTGTTTATTCATATTAAATACCAAACTATCCCCAATTGACAACTGACCGATAACGTTACACTTCCAATTGTCTATTCATATTGAATACCAAACTATCCCCTATTGACAACTGACCGATAACTTCACACTTCCAGTTGTCTATTCATATTAAATACCAAACTATCCCCTATTGACAACTAACATATCTCCACACTTCCAATTGTCTATTCATATTAAATACCAAACTATCCCCTATTGACAACTAACCGATAACTTCACACTTCCAATTGTCTATTCATATTAAATACCAAACTATCCCCTATTGACAATTGACATATCTCCACACTTCCAGTTGTCTATTCATATTAAATACCAAACTGTCCCCTATTGACAACTGACAAATAACTCCACACTTCCAATAGTCTATTCATATTAAATACCAAACTATCCCCTATTGACAACTGACCGATAACTTCACACTTCCAATTGTCTATTCATATTAAATACCGAACTATCCCCAATTGGCAACTGACAAATAACTTCACACTTCCAATTGTCTATTCATATTAAATACCAAACTATCCCCTTTTGACAACTGACCGATAACTTCACACTTCCAATTGTCTATTCATATTAAATACCGAACTATCCCCAATTGGCAACTGACAAATAACATCACACTTCCAATTGTCTATTCATATTAAATACCAAACTATCCCCTATTGACAACTGACCGATAACTTCACACTTCCAATTGTCTATTCATATTAAATACCGAACTATCCCCAATTGGCAACTGACAAATAACTTCACACTTCCAATGGTTTATTCATATTAAATACCAAACTATCCCCTATTGACAACTGACATATCTCCACACTTCCAGTTGTCTATTCATATTAAATACCAAACTATCCCCTATAAGCAACTGACAAATAACTCCACACTTCCAATTGTCTATTCATATTAAATACCAAACTATCCCTTATTGACAATTGACATATCTCCACACTTCTAGTTGTCTATTCATATTAGATACCAAACTTTCCCCCATTAGCAACAAACTATCCCCTATCAGCAACTGACAAATAACTCCACACTTCCAATTGTCTATTCATATTAAATACCAAACTATCTGCTAGTGACAACTGACAGATAACTTCACACTTCCAATTATATTCATATTAAATACCAAACTATCCCCTTTTAGCAACTGACAAATAACTTCACACTTCCAGTTGTGTATTCATATTAAAAACCAAATTATTCCCTATTGACAACTTACATATCTCCACACTTCCAATTGTCTATTCATATTAAATACCAAACTATCCCCTATTGACAACTGACAAAGCACTTCACACTTCCAATTGTCTATTCGTATTAATTACCAAACTATCCCCTATTGACAACTGACAAATAACTCCACACTTCCAATTGTCTATTCATATTAAATACCAAAATATCCCCTATTGACAACTGGCATATCTCCACACTTCTAGTTGTCTATTCATATTAAATACCAAACTATCCCCTATTAGCAACAAACTATCCCCTATCAGCAACTGACAAATAACTCCATACTTCCAATTGTCTATTCATATTAAATACCAAACTATCCGCTAGTGACAACTGACCGATAACTTCACACTTCCAATTATATTCATATTAAATACCAAACTATCCCCTTTTAGCAACTGACAAATAATTTCACACCTCCAGTTTTGTATTCATATTAAATACCAAACTATCCCCTATTGACATTCATTCATTTATATCTTTATTTCCTCCATTTTGTTACATGAATATTTACAGACGCATGAATTAACATAGGGAAAGAAGAACAGGAAAACAAAGTACAAATATTTACAACAAAATTACGGAATAGCAAGTACGCCATCATGAACACTATTATACAAAATATGTTTGGTTTTTTAGCTCACCTGAGCACGAAGTGCTCGAGGTGAGTTATTGTGGTCACTTTTCGTCCGGCGTCCGTCCGTCAACATTTGGGGTGTTTACACTCTAGCATCCACAAAAGTTACTCAATCTTGATCAAACTTGGCCAAAACAAGTACGATCATAAGTTCTCGAACAAGTACGATTATGGGCCTGATCGGACCAGAAAGTGCGGAGTTATCTAACCTTGAATATCAAAAAATGCTGTTTTTAGGTTTGTTTACACTCTAGCATCTACAATTATTGATCAATCAAGACAAAACTTGGACATTATGTTGGAGACCATAAGATCTTGGATGAGTTTAATTTTCAGTCTGATCTGACCAGAAAGATGAGAGTTATGTGCCCTTGAATTGGGCAAAATTGCCACTTTTTTGCTGTATTCAGAAAAGAGTTAATCTAAGGGAAGGAACTCTGACACTACTTTACTTCAGTATAAGTAGAGTTATCTAGTTTGATAGAGGATATAAATAGATTCTAAGGGAAGGAACTCTGACACTACTTTACTTCAGTATAAGTAGAGTTATCTAGTTTGATAGAGGATATAAATAGATTTACACTCTTATTAACCCATTACCAAACAACAAAATTTTAGCCTAGTCCAAAATCATAGGTGTTGCAGACGACAAGTTCCATTGAACAAAATTTAACATTTTTTGGTCTTTCTTGGTAGAAAACATTGTGGGTAATGAAGAAATTGTTTGTCACAATGTTTTCCAAAGCCTTTATTTTGTGGGGCATCCAAAAGCGCCAATGTGTGGGAAAGGG
The DNA here is from genome assembly GCA_963680895.1 of Fragum sueziense. Taxonomy (NCBI): domain Eukaryota; kingdom Metazoa; phylum Mollusca; class Bivalvia; order Cardiida; family Cardiidae; genus Fragum; species Fragum sueziense. Next base: position 21,601 of record CAVMGG010000822.1, on the reverse strand, counting down.
TCAATTAAGACAAAACTTGGACACAATGTTGGGGACTTTAAGATCTCAGATGAGTTTGATTTTCAGTCTGATCTGACGAGAATGTTGAGAGTTATGTGCCCTTGAATTTGACAAAATTGCCATTTTTCGGCTGGTTTCGACCTTGTTTACATTCTAGAATCTACAATTATTGATCAATCTATACAAAACTTGGACACAATGTTGGGAACCATAAGATCTCATATGAGATTGATTTTCAGTCTGATCTGATTAGAAAGTCGAGCGTTTTGTGCCCTTGAAATTGACAAAATTGTTGTTTTCGGCTGTTTTCGACCTTGTTTATACTCTAGAATCTACAATTATTTATCAATCAAGACAAAACTTGGATACAATCAGGGCTACAGATAAGTGGAGGTGAAGACATACTAACATTGTTTTTTCGAATTCAAATCCTATGTTGTGGGTACTCATTTGAATCGTCTCGACGAGACGATACAAATGAGTACATGTACCTACAACATAGGGTTGGATGATCACTGACAGCATTATTGCAGTTTGAAAAGTCACCACCCCCTCTTATCTGGAGCCCTGTACAATGTTTGGCACCATAATTTAGATCTTGGATGAGTTAGATTTTCACAACCTTATTGACCATAAGTTCTTTTTCAGTCTTAAAGTAATAAATATTAATTGAATTGAACAAAAGTGTTGCTCATATTTAGGTTCAGGTGAGCGATATAGGACCATCATGGTCCTCTTGTTTTAACTATAACGTATTTAACGTACGCATACAAACTCGCCGCAACCCCAATTTGTACAAGTTGTAGTTGCCGCGCGTTTGAACGCAGTCCACCATATGCAGTTCAACGGTTAAATGTGGTCCACATATTGCTGACGTGACACAAAACAGACGTCATGAAAGCGATATGAGTAGACTTTAAAGTACATAGAAATTCAGGATCTTGAGCGCCAAGTTAGATGCAAATTTTCTGATCATCCGAAGCAGAAGTAAAGACCGAGTAACATTCTTGACCATAGCTTTGTAGAATAGTGTCATACAACCTAAGTCTAACCTCATTTAAACTATGACAAGTCATTAAACAGTGGGAAATATCATCATCATACAAGATGCCACATTTTGAACATAACTTTTCCTCGCTATAAATTCCTATCCTTGATATCATTTTAATAACATTTCTGCAGGGTTTTAGATATTTAGGGTAAAGTTTGCTTATATGCCAAAATACACTGTCGCAAAAAGCGGGATGTATTCTGGAAAATAAGTTTAGATCTGGATTTTGTAATACACCATTGGTACAATATCGTTTGAATTGGATTGAAATTTGACGATTTGTGACAACTTTCCATTTGCTAATTTTCGGAAATATACCGTTAGTGTAGAAATTCTGCAGAAATGGTAATAATTCATATTTGATGATTATAGAATAAATGTCAGGGAAATAACCTGTTTGTGTCGAATTGGCAGACGACATAAAGTTACACATACGTTTTACAAATATTTGTTTCATGAAATTGTCAGGACTTAGTGAACACAACTGCCCAAAAAGGTTTAACTTGCGCTTTTCAACTATGGTTTGCATATCGAACATTTGTAAAAGTCCTAGGACAATATTAGTTCTAGTCAATTTACTAATCCCTTGAATATTTTTAATACAAAAACGATGACAACGTTCTAGCTTAAGTAACTCATTATTTGAAAGTGAGTAAACAATTTCGCTTCCAAACAAGCCACGGGATAAAACAACAGTGTTGTATAACTTTTTAAGTGTAAATGTATGCAAACCATAATTGTTCATGCCAAGTTTGACCAATGACATAAATGTTCCACGCAATTTTTGACAAATGTCTGCAACATTTTCAGAATTACATAGGTATTTATTACAATTTACTCTTAAGTGAACATAATTCTCTGTTTCATCAATGGCCTGGTCGCCTATAAACCATTTTCTTTTAGACTGGTTGTACTTGATTTTGCTTTCATTGAACACTATGACTGCACATTTTGAAGCATTATATTCGAAAATCCATTGTTTTGAATAATTATGACAAATATCTATCAGTTTTGATAACCCGTTTTTTGACAAGCTTAATAAAACCATATCGTCTGCAGAGGTGATATTTGGTAGATGGGTACCATCTATAAATATACCAAACATGCTTCTCTCTAATTGGCAGAGCAGTTCATTGATGAAGCAAAGATAGAAGAAAGGTGAGCTCAGCCCATCTTGTCTGGTACCCACATAAATAGTGAATGGGTCCGATTTGTAACCTCTATATAATACATAAGATTCAGATTCGTCATATAAACTCATAACAGATTTCAGTGTTGGAGTACATACCCCCATTTCATGTAACTTGAAGAAAAGACCATTATGCCATACCTTATCAAAAGCTTTCTTTATGTCTAGAAAACATGCGTATAAATAACTATTGGACTCTTTAGCGTAATAAATAGACTCTTTTAACAAAAATGATGTCATAGAACAGCTTACGCCCTTTTGAAAACCAAACTGAAAGTTGTTTAGAGATACTGTCATATCAGCCTTTATAATTTTCAATAACATGGATTCGTATATTTTCAGAATAGCAGACGACAAAGTAATTGCTCTGTAATTATTTGGATCATCTTTTTTTTCTTTTTTCCTCCTTTAAAAAGTGTTACAATAACTCCAAATTTTAACTTTTTGGGAATAAATGAAAAACTAAACATGTAGTTGTAAAGCTTTAGTAATACATTCAGTAGATTTTCGCTTCCGTAAATGACATGTTCATAAAATATATCATCGTGTGAACAAGCTTTATTCCTGTTTAAGTGTGACACGGCTTCTCTGAGGTCATCAATATTAAATTGATCGACATCAGAGAAAGTATCATCTTTTTTTATTTGTGAAATAGATTGATTCACGTTCCGGACAAACTCATTATTTATCGATGACGGCGAATATATGTCAGCAAAATAAAGACCCCATTGATTTGCAATTTCTTCGGGATTATGATATGAACAGTCATTAAATTTCATACATCCTTGAAAAGAATGAGTATTTTTACTATCTTTTGTTCTGTGTCCATAAATATTCCAGAATGTGCCTGGATCTAGATCGATAGAATTGTCAATAGATTCATTGAGGGAGCGAAGAAAGCCTTTAGCCAAAGATCGATGACTTTTTCTAAAAGCTCTTTTTGCCTCCTTGTATTTTTTAAAATAAACATTTTCATTATCTTTGATTTTGCCATGTAATAACCAATCTCTTCTCTTCTCACGCATTTGAAAGTGAAGTGATTTTAAATCTGCATTCCAGTACGGCTTGAGATACTTCCGGTACTTTGATGCGGGAAATGACTTGACAGAAACATCTTGAATAATGTCACATAATTTGGCGTACATGTCAGCAATGGCATCTTTATAATTGTCATTGCTCACATGTAAGTCAAAACAGTGTGAATGTAAATTTAACTGATGATCCAGAGAACTTTTATACTTAGTTATCTGTTCATCAGTAACTCTCTTCCATTTAACTCTATAGACTGAATCAGATGGAAAGGTTACATAACATTTAAGCAATCTTAATTTGGCATATACAGGTCTATGGTTTGAAACATTTAAACAATCATTATCTTTTAGAATACTACAATGTTCTATAAGGTCTTGTGTATCTTCTGGTATAAGAATATGATCAATTAAAGATTCTGATTTCATAGCATACGATATAAACGAATTACTAGCACCAGCACAAAAGGGTAGCGTATTTGCAGACGCTAGGTTACATGTATGCATAAAACACAAGAAGTTCACTTCGTTTGTTTAAATGTTTTACCTGCATCGTACTATTTAGATGAGCGTTAAAATCGCCCATTATAAATACCTTTCCGTAACGAGAATACATATTATAGATATCATGCAATGTTTCAATATATTCCATAAAACATTCGTAGTTATGGTTGCTACTAGGTAAGTAGATTTGAAAAATAAAATAACAATTTTCATTTTCAAACCGTCATCAACATCTAGAGTTTCAACTTGTGATATGATCGACCTTTTCCACAAGAGTGCAACTCCACCTTTTCTAACATTTTTTGTGTAGACTTGTTGACATGTATTTTCATACGATGAAATGCTTATACCCATATAATCGTTATGAATGCTATTAATGAAATGGTTGTCCCATGGGTATAACCAGGTTTCAGAAATACCACACACATCGACGTCCATTTTGTCTAAAAGATTGCTTAAATATACGCTACTCGACATTAGACCAGTAGCGTTCCAAGTAAGTATATTTAAACTAGTCATTATAAATAGTGTGATGAAAATATTAAATTTGTAATATGTAAAATTATTCATATTAATATCTATTATAGGTATCGTTATCATCTTGACTATAATTGTCATGATCTCTTCCGTAATCATCACGGTAATCATCACGGTGATCATCATAGCGATCATCACGGCAATCACCATGGCGATCACCACGGCGATCACCATGGCGATCATCACGGCGATCATCACCGCGACCATCACGACGATCATCACGATAATCGTCACGATAATCACGATGATAATCGTCGCCACGTTTATCGTTACGTGTTTCATGGTCATAACGACCTCTCTTGTGATTGTTTTCTTCTTTCTGTTTGTCTCTTTGATATTTAGACATCCATGGCTTGCAAACGACATGACGCGGCCAAAACTTTTTGTCTAACACATGTTTACTATTGTCATTGTCTTCAACATTAAGTCTAATCAAAACATTACGGCTGTTTCGAATAGGGAAAATAGTAACCCATGTTACCTTAACACCTCTTTTTTCAACGTAGCGTATAAATCTGTCTGTTGTAATGCTATCGTTAAACCCACCGACGTAGTAACGCTTTACACGTCGACAAACGTATTGTTGAAAATCGTCGTCATCATCATCATCATTACTTTTGGTGTTATCATTTGCATCAGATTGATCTCTGTAATTTCCTGATTGTGACGCGTTATCTGAACGACCATTGTTATTGTCATTGTCCCTACCTCTCCTTATCTTTGGATTGTTCTTCTGTTGTTGTTGTTGTTGTTTTTGCTGTCATTCCTGTGGTCGCGGGTGTTCTTTTTGCAATCCAAAATTAGCCGATTGTGTTTGAATCCTTTCTACAGATTCTACATGTAACTCGTCGGTATAAAGATTTGTCCGATCTGATATTAGGTTTCTATCATCTGCATTTGATTCATTTGGCTTTTCACGATTTAACTCATAACTTCTATCAGAATCTAGTTCAATTTCTCCATTCATGTCTTGTGAAAGATCCTGATGTATTGTATATGTAGACTCTGCATCAATGTTTTCGTTATTGGCTGATGTCGGTCGATTTTCAGGCACATTTGTCACAGTTCTATTGTCAGGAATGCTATCATCTTTTGAGGATTTCTCCATATTTCTCACTCTTTTAATGAGTTGAGCATGTTTCTCATTAACTCTCTCGATTCTCTGATTGTCAGCTTTGTTTGAAACTAGATCTTGTATTTCCTTTATATCATTGTTCAATAAGCGAATATCAGTCTTAAGCGAAGCGTTACCATTGCTCTTTTCATGTACAATTCTACTTATCGATTGTGCATTTGTGCTTATTTCTTCTCTAATTTCAGAATTCTCTCGCTGTAGTTCTATTTTTATCTTTTTCACGGACTCTTTTAAGCCTTTTACTTCTTCTTTAAGGGTTTTTCCAACTCTGCATTCTTTTGCTTAAGGCATAACAGATCGGCTTTCAAACTGTTCACTACTACCTTGAGACTGCCAATTTCGGCATTATTAACTGCACCAGAGTTTAAGATAGATACTACTGTCTAAATTAGTACTTTTGTGGGATGACATGCTTAGAATTTCTCTCATTTCCCGGAACTCTGCACCATCTAACACTTGTACAAGGCTGTGTATATCTTTCGCTAGCTTTTGCAACTTCGTTTGACCACCATAAGTATTTTTTCGGGTTTTCATATCGACTGAGATGTCATAGGGATAGCCCTCTAGCTCTTTCACTGATTCAAATAATCTTGTTCTGATATCATCTAAATCTGCGTAGTCGGTAAAAACTTGGTTTAAAAATAAGTCTGTAGTTAGGTTGTAAGATAGATTAATAAGTGTAGACACCAATGAAGAATCATCTTTCTCTCTTTGAGCATTGGTAAGTGTGTCTGATTCTGTAGACGTATCTAATGTTCCACTATCTGGAGCCTGGTAGCTATTTATATTCATATTGCTTGTTGAAGGGGCGCAATCTGCAGTATTTTTGCACTGGTTATTTCCCTTTCTCGTGTTACTAGCCATAGTGAACGTGTAACAGTAAGTTTGATCAGTCAAGCGTGAAATATTTTCAGTCATGCCCTGTGGGCACCAGGTGATATAGGTAACTCATCACCCCACCCACTTTTTCTATGCTATCGGCGATTCACAATGTCATTTCATGTATATCTTACTTTCACAAGTGTAGATTCAGCAATGTTTTCTCTCAAAATAGCCTTCTAACAAATTCGAGTCAGTGTATGAAGCTTTAAGAGGTTGAAATGTCTCTGTTTTCAAACTATTCCATCGATGTTTATCGAGACGAAAAAATCGCGTCCATTACTCTTGACCGGAAGTCATTCATTCTTCGATTTGTTTATTCATATTAAATACCAAACTTTCCCCAATTGGCAACTGACCGATAACGTTACACTTCCAATTGTCTATTCATATTGAATACCAAACTATCCCCTATTGACAACTGACCGATAACTTCACACTTTCAGTTGTCTATTCATATTAACCCTTGTCATGCTAAATTTAAAGAAGCAGGAAGTATAGAATGAGGCCAGCCTGCACATATGTGCAGGCTAGTCTTGTTCTATTCTGCCTGCCAAAGCGCCCGGAATGTTCGGGATCAGCATGACCCGGGTTAAATACCAAACTATCCCCTATTGACAACTGACAAATAACTCCATTCATATTAAATACCAAACTATCCCTTATTGACAACTGACAAATAACATCACACTTTAAGTTGTCTATTCATATTAAGTACTAAACTATCCCCTATTGACAACTGACATATCTCCACACTTCCAGCTGTCTTTTCATATTGAATACCAAACTATCCCCTATTGACAACTGAGCGATAACTTCACACTTCCAGTTGTCTATTCATATTAAATACCAAACTATCCCTTATTGACAACTGACCGTTAACTTCACACTTTCAGTTGTCTATTCATATTAAATCCCAAACTATCCCCTATTGACAACTGACAGATAACTTCACACTTCCAATTGTCTATTCATATTAAATACCAAACTATCCCCTATTGACAATTGACATATCTCCATACTTCCAGTTGTCTATTCATATTAAATACCAAACTATGCCCTATTGACAACTGACAAATAACTTCACACTTCCAATTGTCTATTCATATTAAATACCAAACTATCCACTATTGACAACTGACCGATAACTTCACACTTCCAATTGTCTATTCATATTTAATACCAAACTATCCCCAATTGGCAACTGACCGATCACTTCACACTTCCAGTTGTCTATTCATATTAAATACCAAACTATCCCCTATTGACAACTGACAGTTAACTTCGCACTTTCAGTTGTCTATTCATATTAAATACCAAACTATCCCCTATTGACAACTGACACATAACTTCACACTTCCAATTGTCTATTCATATTAAATACCAAACTATCCCCTATTGACAACTGACATATCTCTAACCTTCCAGTTGTCTATTCATAAAAAACCAAACTATCCCCTATTGACAGCTGACAGATAACTTCACACTTCCAATTATATTCATATTAAATGCCAAATCATCCCCTATTGACAACTGACAAATAACTTCACACTTCCAATTGTCTATTCATATTAAATACCAAACTGTCCCCGATTGACAACTGACCGATAACTTCACACTTCTAGTTGTCTATTCATATTAAATACCAAACTATCCCCTGTTGACAACTGACAGATGACTTCACACTTTCAGATGTCTATTCATATTAAATACCAAACTATCCCTTATTGACAACTGACAGATAACTTCAATACTTCCAGTTGTCTATTCATATTAAATACCAAACTATCCCCTATTGACAACTGACAGTTAACTTCGCACTTTCAGTTGTCTATTCATATTAAATACCAAACTATCCCCTATTGACAACTGACACATAACTTCACACTTCCAATTGTCTATTCATATTAAATACCAAACTATCCCCTATTGACAACTGACATATCTCTAACCTTCCAGTTGTCTATTCATAAAAAACCAAACTATCCCCTATTGACAGCTGACAGATAACTTCACACTTCCAATTATATTCATATTAAATGCCAAATCATCCCCTATTGACAACTGACAAATAACTTCACACTTCCAATTGTCTATTCATATTAAATACCAAACTATCCCCTATTGACAACTGACAGATAACTTCACACTTCCAATTGTCTATTTTTATTAAATAACAAACTATCCCCTATTGACAACTGACAGATAACTTCACACTTTTAGTTGTCTATTCATATTAAATACCAAACTATCCCCTTTTGACAACTGACAGATAACTTCACACTTCCAATTATAATCATATTAAATACCAAACTATCCCCTATTAGCAACTGACAAATAACTCCACACTTCCAATTGTCTTTTCATATTAAATACCAAACTATCCCCTGTTGACAACTGACATATCTCCACACTTCCAGTTGTCTATTCATATTAAATACCAAACTATCCCCTCTTGACAATTGACCGATAACTTAACACTTCCAATTGTCTATTCGTATCAAATACCAAACTATCCCAAATTGGCAACTGACCGATAACATTACACTTCCAATAGTCTATTCATATTAGAAACCAAATTATCCCCAATTTGCAACTGACCGATAACTTCTTACTTCCAGTTGTCTATTCATATTAAATACCAAATTATCCCCTATTGACAACTGACAGATAACTTCACACTTCCAATTGTGTATTCATATTAAATACCAAACTATCCCCTATTGACAACTGACATATCTCCACACTAATACTAGTTGTCTATTCATATTAAATACCAAACTATCCCCTATTAGCAACAAACTATCCCCTATCAGCAACTGACAAATAACTCAATACTTCCAATTGTCTATTCATATTAAATACCAAACTATCCGTTAGTGACAACTGACCGATAACTTCACACTTCCAATTATATTCATATTAAATACCAAACTATCCCCTTTAAGCAACTGACAAATAACTTCACACTTCCAGTTTTATATTCATATTAAATACCAAACTATCCCCTGTTGACAACTGACATATCTCCACACTTCCAGTTGTCTATTCATATTAAATACCAAACTATCCCCTCTTGACAATTGACCGATAACTTAACACTTCCAATTGTCTATTCGTATCAAATACCAAACTATCCCAAATTGGCAACTGACCGATAACATTACACTTCCAATTGTCTATTCATATTAGATACCAAATTATCCCCAATTTGCAACTAACCGATAACTTCTTACTTCCAGTTGTCTATTCATATTAAATACCAAATTATCCCCTATTGACAACTGACAGATAACTTCACACTTCCAATTGTGTATTCATATTAAATACCAAACTATCCCCTATTGACAACTGACATATCTCCACACTAATACTAGTTGTCTATTCATATTAAATACCAAACTATCCCCTATTAGCAACAAACTATCCCCTATCAGCAACTGACAAATAACTCAATACTTCCAATTGTCTATTCATATTAAATACCAAACTATCCGCTAGTGACAACTGACCGATAACTTCACACTTCCAATTATATTCATATTAAATACCAAACTATCCCCTTTAAGCAACTGACAAATAACTTCACACTTCCAGTTTTGTATTCATATTAAATACCAAACTATCCCCTATTGACAACTGACAAAGCACTTCACACTTCTAATTGTCTATTCATATTAAATAGCTAACTATCATCAATTGACAACTGACAAATAATTCCACTCTTCGATTTGTTTATTCATATTAAATACCAAACTATCCCCAATTGGCAACTGACCGATAACGTTACACTTCCAATTGTCTATTCATATTGAATACCAAACTATCCCCTATTGACAACTGACCGATAACTTCACACTTTCAGTTGTCTATTCATATTAACCCTTGTTATGCTAAATTAAAAGAAGCAGGAAGTATAGAACGAGGCCAGACTGCACATACGAGGGGTGATCCAGAATTAGCGGTACTGGTTTTAAAACTTCAATACGAATCCATCGAATACAAACAAATTTTTACAGCATAAAATGTAATTTATCAATGATCTATGGACCAAATATCATCAAAATCGGACCTTAAACAAAAAAGTTACAATAAAACTAGTTTTGTAAATAACGCATAGGCGGGGCAGGTATGCACCGAACGTCACGACGTCGCAAGTTCGCAACGTTAAAATAATGACGTTACTCCTCCACATAGTCACTCAGAGTTGCAATACTCTTACTGTGACGTTCAATTCATCCACTTAACACACCCATGTACCATTGCTTGTCGATTGTAGAAAACATCCATTGAATGTCTAGAACTATTTCACCGAAGTCCTTACACTGACATTTCAGTACAGATTTCATACAGGGAAATAGGCCTACCCGCAATTCCTCTGAAGCTTAAACTGATGAAAAGGAACAATTTTAGCTTTCTTTGATTGGGTATGAGACAGGTAATGTCTGTTGTTGTGATTTTAAGTGTTTAGGTCATATTAGCGAATCTAAATTAATATGCTGTTGGGATTTTATCACGGAATTTGCTTCTAAACGAAATCTTTGATCCAGAATTTCTTCAATGTACACGTTTTCCCAGAATATCTGTATTAGATAGATTTGTAATCTACTTAAAGCTGAGCCTTTTCACGTTAAAAGTTTCTGTCAGTATCAAAAACTCTCTACCATAACTTAGGTCCGCCTTGTAACAAATGTATTTGATGGTGAGGCGTGATCTCAAGTGTTGACGCCCTTATCAGCTTTAGTTGACGTCGCGTCCAGACTTCTCCTCTAGCTACTATCCCCTTTCTTTTCCTACAGCAATGTTCTTCCCTTTTTGGAAAATTCGGTACCAAACAATTGTGAAAATTCTTATAAAGAATGTTTTATGAGTTTTTCTACATTATTTTGTAAGTATCGAATATGGAATATCCACGTTCTACGCAAAACTAAAAGACTGCGCACGTTCGAATACTCTGCCAACGTCATAGTCGACTTTTATCGCCAAAGCAAAGTGGTACACAGTTCTCCCGTTTATTTAAGAAAAAACGTTCAAATTTTGGTCCTAGAATAGAACGAAGTTCTTTTTTATGTTCACAGCGTCTCAGTAAAATCGTTTCGTTAGAAATGGTTGAAAAAACATAAAACATTAAAAAGTCAAGTTATTCTACCGCTGCCCCGCCTAACCGTACCTTGGTTGCTATGGACACGCTTCCAACATGGACGCAATTAAAGGACAATGCCAATATTTCCGTATCGTGTCAAATATGAATAGTACTTGTATTATTCCAAGTTTCATCAAGAAAAAGACACAAATATTAATTTTAGAGCATCAGTACCGCTAATTCTGGATCACCCCTCGTATTTGCAGGCTGGTCTTGTTCTATTCTGCCTGCCAAACCGTCCGGAATATCCCGGGATCAGCATGACCCGGGTTAAATACCAAACTATCCCCTATTGACAACTGACAAATAACTCCATTCATATTAAATACCAAACTATCCCTTATTCACAACTGACAAATAACTTCACACTTTCAGTTGTCTATTCATATTAAGTACCAAACTATCCCCTATTGACAACTGACCGATAACTTCACACTTCCAGTTGGCTATTCATATTAACTACCAAACTATCCCCTATTGACAACTGACATATCTCCACACTTCCAGCTGTCTATTCATATTAAATACCAAACTATCCCCTATTGACAACTGACAAATAACTTCACACTTCCAATTGTCTATTCATATTAAATACCAAACTATCCCCTATTGACAACTGACCGATAACTTCACACTTCCAGTTGTCTATTCATATTAAATACCAAACTATCCCTTATTGACAACTGACCGATAACTTCACACTTTCAGTTGTCTATTCATATCAAATCCCAAACTATCCCCTATTGACAACTGACAGATACGAGGGGCGTTCATTAAAGATTTCCCCTGCCCTACTTTCGGTTGAGATAGGAAGTTGAAATTTAACACATACATTACCGTATACCCATATAGGTCACATGAAAATTTGCAGCTCTGAAATGTAATTTGTTTCTCATTTCCTTGTGCTGAAGTTAAGTAAGGTAGCGTGATGGAGCAAGCAGTCATCAGATTCCCGTATTTGAAAGCTCGCACTCCCAAGGAGGCATTTAATGAGACGAAAAAAGTTTGTGGGTACGATGTCCCATCATGTGACGTTGCCAAACACTGGCATACTCAGTTCAAGTGTGGACGTAAATCTGTGGAAACAGCCCGAATGCTGGGCGCCCACAATCTGTCATTGGTGATGCCACCATCAAGTCAATGTAAGGTTTCGGGCACAATCTACGGTGTTCTATAGAGAGGTCTACAAAACTGCATTAAACGATGGGAGAAGTATGTCTCTCTGTCTATAGGCCATGTAGAGAAAGATTAATATTTGTGCCAAGTTTCAATTCTCTCGGCTTATTGGAAGTAGGTCAGGGGAAATCTTTAATGAACGCCCCTCGTAACTTCACACTTCCAATTGTCTATTCATATTAAATACCAAACTATCCCCTATTGACAATTGACATATCTCCTCACTTCTAGTTGTCTATTCATATTAAATACCAAACTATCCCCTATTGACAACTGACAAATAACTTCACACTTCCAATTGTCTATTCATATTAAATACCAAACTGTCCCCTATTGACAACTGATCGATAACTTCACACTTCCAATTGTCTATTCATATTAAATACCAAACTATCCCAAATTGGCAACTGACAAATAACTTCACACTTCCAATTGTCTATTCATATTAAATACCAAACTATCCCCTATTGCCAACTGACATATCTCCACACTTCCAGTTGCCTATTCATATTAAATACCAAACTATCCTCTATTAGCAACTGAGAAATAACTTCACACTTCCAATTGTCTATTCATATTAATTACCAAACTATCCCATATAAGCAACTGACAAATAACTCCACACTTCCAATTGTCTATTCATATTAAATACCAAACTATCCGCTAGTGACAACTGACAGATAACTTCACACTTCCAATTATATTCATATTAAATACCAAACTGTCCCCTTGTAGCAACTGACATATCTCCACACTTCCAATTGTCTATTCATATTAAATACCAAACTATCCCCTATTGACAACTGACAAAGCACTTCACACTTCCAATTGTCTACTCATATTAAATATCAAACTATCATCAATTGACAACTGACAAATAATTCCACTCTTCGATTTGTTTATTCATATTATATACCAAACTATCCCCAATTGGCAACTGCTGATAACGTTACACTTCCAATTGTCTATTCATATTGAATACCAAACTATCCCCTATTGGCAACTGACCGATAACTTCACACTTCCAGTTGTCTATTCATATTAAATACCAAACTATCCCTTATTGACAACTGACCGATAACTTCACACTTTCAGTTGTCTATTCATATTAAATCCCAAACTATCCCCTATTGACAACTGACAGATAACTTCACACTTTCAGTTGTCTATTCATATTAAATACCAAACTATCCCCTATTGACAACTGACAAATCTTCACACTTTCAGTTGTCTATTTATATTAAATACCAAACTATCCCCTATTGACAACTGACATATCTCCACACTTCCAGCTGTCTTTTCATATTAAATACCAAACTATCCCCTATTGACAACTGACAAATAACTTCACACTTCCAATTGTCTATTCATATTAAATACCAAACTATCCCCTATTGACAACTGAGCGATAACTTCCTACTTCAAGTTGTCTATTCATATTAAATACCAAACTATCCCTTATTGACAACTGACCGATAACTTCACACTTTCAGTTGTCTATTCATATTAAAAACCAAACTATCCCCTATTGATAACTGACAGATAACTTCACACTTCCAATTGTCTATTCATACTAAATACCAAACTATACCCTATTGACAATTGACATATCTCCACACTTCCAGTTGTCTATTCATATTAAATACCAAACTATCCCCTATTGACAACTGACATATCTCCACACTTCTAATTGTCTATTCATATTAAATACCAAACTATCCCCTATTAGCAACAAACTATCCCCTATCAGCAACTGACAAATAACTCCATACTTCCAATTGTCTATTCATATTAAATACCAAACTATCCGCTAGTGACAACTGACCGATAACTTCACACTTCCAATTATATTCATATTAAATACCAAACTATCCCCTTTTAGCAACTGACAAATAACTTCACACTTCCAGTTTTGTATTCATATTAAATACCAAACTATCCCCTATTGACAACTGACATATCTCCACACTTCCAATTGTCTATTCATATTAAATACCTAACTATCCCCTATTGACAACTGACAAAGCACTTCGCATTTCCAATAGTCTATTCATATTAATTACCAAACTATCCCCTATTGACAACTGACAAATAACTCCACACTTCCAGTTGTCTACTCATATTAAATACCAAACTATCATCAAATGACAACTGACAAATAATTCCACTCTTCGATTTGTTTATTCATATTAAATACCAAACTTTCCCCAATTGGCAACTGACCGATAACGTTACACTTCCAATTGTCTATTCATATTGAATACCAAACTATCCCCTATTGACAACTGACCGATAACTTCACACTTTCAGTTTTCTATTCATAATAATCCTTGTCATACTAAATTAAAAGAAGCAGGAAGTATAGAATGAGGCCAGACTGCACATATGTGCAGGCTGGTCTTGTTCTATTCTGCCTGCCAAAGCGTCCGGAATATCCCGGGATCAGCATGACCCAGGTTAAATACCAAACTATCCCCTATTGACAACTGACAGATAGCTTCACACTTCCAGTTGTCTATTCATATTAAATACCAAACTATCCCCTATTGACAACTGACATATCTCCACACTTCCAGCTGTCTATTCATTTTAAATACCAAACTATCCCCTATTGACAACCGACAAATAATTTCACACTTCCAATTGTCTATTCATATTAAATACCAAACTATCCCTTGTTGACAACTGACCGATAACTTCACACTTTCAGTTGTCTATTCATATTAAGTCCCAAACTATCCCCTATTGACAACTGACAGATAACTTCACACTTCCAATTGTCTATTCATATTAAATACCAATCTATCCCCTATTGACAACTGACATATCTCCACACTTCCATTTGTCTATTCATATTAAATACCAAACTATCCCCTATTAGCAACTGAGAAATAACTTCACACTTCCAATTGTCTATTCATATTAATTACCAAACTATCCCCTATTAGCAACTGACAAATAACTCCACACTTCCAATTGTCTATTCATATTAAATACCAAACTATCCCCTATTGACAACTGACATATCTCCACACTACTAGTTGTCTATTCATATTAAATACCAAACTATCCCCTATTAGCAACAAACTATCCCCTATCAGCAACTGACAAATAACTCCATACTTCCAATGGTCTATTCATATTAATTACCAAACTATCCCCTATTAGCAACTGACAAATATCTCCACACTTCCAATTGTCTATTCATATTAAATACCAAACTATCCCCTATTGACAACTGACCAATAACTTCACACTTCCAGTTTTCTATTCATATTAAATACCAAACTATCCCCTATTAGCAACTGACAAATAACTTCACACTTCCAGTTGTGTATTCATATTAAATACCAAACTATCCCCTTTTGACAACTGACATATCTCCACACTTCCAATTGTCTATTCATATTAAATACCAAACTATCCCCTATTGACAACTGACAAAGCACTTCACACTTCCAATTGTCTATTCATATTAAATAGCAAACTATCATCAATTGACAACTGACAAATAATTCCACTCTTCGATTTGTTTATTCATATTAAATATCAAACTATCCACAATTGGCAACTGACCGATAACGTTACACTTCCAATTGTCTATTCATATTGAATACCAAACTATCCCCTATTGACAACTGACCGATAACTTCACACTTTCAGTTGTCTATTCATATTAACCCTTGTCATGCTAAATTAAAAGAAGCAGGAAGTATAGAATGAGGCCAGACTGCACATATGTGCAGGCTGGTCTTGTTCTATTCTGCCTGCCAAACCGTCCGGAATATCCCGGGATCAGCATGACCCGGGTTAAATACCAAACTATCCCCTATTGACAACTGACATATAACTCCATTCATATTAAATACCAAACTATCCCTTATTCACAACTGACAAATAACTTCACACTTTCAGTTGTCTATTCATATTGAATACCAAACTATCCCCTATTGACAACTGACCGATAACTTCACACTTTCAGTTGTCTATTCATATTAAATACCGAACTATCCCCTATTGACAACTGACAAATAACTCCATTCATATTAAATACCAAACTATCCCTTATTGACAACTGACAAATAACATCACACTTTAAGTTGTCTATTCATATTAAGTACCAAACTATCCCCTATTGACAACTGACCGATAACTTCACACTTCCAGTTGTCTATTCATATTAAATACCAAACTATCCCCTATTGACAACTGACATATCTCCACACTTCCAGCTGTCTTTTCATATTAAATACCAAACTATCCCCTATTGACAACTGACAAATAACTTCACACTTCCAATTGTCTATTCATATTAAATACCAAACTATCCCCTATTGACAACTGACCGATAACTTCACACTTCCAGTTGTCTATTCATATTAAATACCAAACTATCCCTTATTGACAACAGACCGATAACTTCACACTTTCAGTTGTCTATTCATATTAAATCCCAAACTATCCCCTATTGACAACTGACAGATAACTTCACACTTCCAATTGTCTATTCATATTAAATACCAAACTATCCCCTATTGACAATTGACATATCTCCACACTTCCAGTTGTCTATTCATATCAAATACCAAATTATCCCCTTTTGACAACTGACAAATAACTTCACACTTCCAATTGTCTATTCATATTAAATACCAAACTATCCACTATTGACAACTGACCGATAACTTCACACTTCCAATTGTCTATTCATATTTAATACCAAACTATCCCCAATTGGCAACTGACCGATCACTTCACACTTCCAGTTGTCTATTCATATTAAATACCAAACTATCCCCTATTGACAACTGACAGTTAACTTCACACTTTCAGTTGTCTATTCATATTAAATACCAAACTATCCCCTATTGACAACTGACACATAACTTCACACTTCCAATTGTCTATTCATATTAAATACCAAACTAATCCCTATTGACAACTGACATATCTCTAACCTTCCAGTTGTCTATTCATAAAAAACCAAACTATCCCCTATTGACAGCTGACAGATAACTTCACACTTCCAATTATATTCATATAAAATGCCAAACCATCCCCTATTGACAACTGACAAATAACTTCACACTTCCAATTGTCTATTCATATTAAATACCAAACTGTCCCCTATTGACAACTGACCGATAACTTCACACTTCCAGTTGTCTATTCATATTAAATACCAAACTATCCCCTGTTGACAACTGACAGATGACTTCACACTTTCAGATGTCTATTCATATTAAATACCAAACTATCCCTTATTGACAACTGACATATCTCCACACTACTAGTTGTCTATTCATATCAAATACCAAACTATCCCCTATTAGCAACAAACTATCCCCTATCAGCAACTGACAAATAACTCCATACTTCCAATTGTCTATTCATATTAATTACCAAACTATCCCCTATTCGCAACTGACAAATAACTCCACACTTCCAATTGTCTATTCATATTAAATACCAAACTATCCCCTATTGACAACTGACATATCTCCACACTACTAGTTGTCTATTCATATTAAATACCAAACTATCCCCTATTAGCAACAAACTATCCCCTATCAGCAACTGACAAATAACTCCATACTTCCAATTGTCTATTCATATTAAATACCAAACTATCCGCTAGTGACAACTGACCGATAACTTCACACTTCCAATTATATTCATATTGAATACCAAACTATCCTCTTTTAGCAACTGACACATAACTTCACACTTCCAGTTTTGTATTCATATTAAATACCAAACTATCCCCTATTGACAACTGACATATCTCCACACTTCCAATTGTCTATTCATATTAAATACCAAACTATCCCCTATTTACAACTGACAAAGCACTTCACATTTCCAATAGTCTGTTCATATTAAATACCAAACTATCCCCTATTGACAACTGACAAATAACTCCACACTTCCAGTTGTCTAGCCGAGCCCGGATAGCTCAGTCGGTTACGTCGGAGTCTGTCAATCCAGGGGTCTCGAGTTCGAACCCCGGCTCGGCCAGTATCCATTCTGACATTTGACAAAAGTCATTTGTCTCTCACCAATGGGTGTGAATCATCTATGTGAGAGAGCAGCTGGAGGCTCGGTTTGGATATTGTGGTTGTACTGGTGCGAGAAATACCAGGAACCCACGGTTAGGTGCTCCAGCCGCCGCGATATGACCCTGGTAGTTGAAAACGGCGTAAAACCCCAATAAACTCAAACTCCAGTTGTCTACTCATATTAAATACCAAACTATCATCAAATGACAACCGACAAATAATTCCACTCTTCGACTTGTTTATTCGTATTAAATACCAAACTATCCCCAATTGGCCACTGACCGATAACGTTACACTTCCAATTGTCTATTCATATTGAATACCAAACTATCCCCTTTTGACAACTGACCGATAACTTCACACTTTCAGTTGTCTATTCATAATAACCCTGTCATGCTAAATTAAAAGAAGCAGGAAGTATAGAATGAGGCCAGACTGCACTTATGTGCAGGCTGGTCTTGTGGTTTGAGGGAACCAATACATTTTCCCGGTGTATCAGTTTATCTTGGCCCCTGGGCAGCTTGGCCCCCGGGGGCTAAGCTACCCGCGGGCAGCTTGGCCCCCGGGGGCCAAGCTACCCCGGGGTATCTTAGCCCCCACCCTGGGTAGCTTGGCCCCCACCTAAAAGAAAAACCAAAGTTTAATGTGTTTTGGTCAAATTAATTTTTTGCCTTTTTTGGTGCAGAATAGGGGCGGGGGCCAAGCTACCCAGGCCTGGGTAGCTTGGCCCCCACCTAAAATCTTTTTCCAGAGTCACTCAAATTAAAAAACGATGTCTGTAAATGTTACGCCTACTGTTAAATGAAAAGAAAAACAAATATTTAATGTGTTTTGGTCAATTTAATTTTCGCCTTTTTTGGCGCAGAATAGGGGCGGGGGCCAAGCTACCCAGGCCTGGGTAGCTTGGCCCCCACCTAAAATCTTTTTCCAGAGTCCCTCAAATTAAAAAACAATGTCTGTAAATGTTACGCCTACTGTTAAATGAAAAGAAAAACCAAAGTTTAATGTGTTTTGGTCAAATTATTTTTTCGCCTTTTTTGGCGCAGAATAGGGGCGGGGGCCAAGCTACCCAGGCCTGGGTAGCTTGGCCCCCACCTAAAATCTTTTTCCAGAGTCCCTCAAATTACAAAACAATGTCTGTAAATGTTACGCCTACTGTTAAATGAAAAGAAAAACCAAGGTTTAATGTGTTTTGGTCAATTTAATTTTTTGCCTTTTTTGGCGCAGAATAGGGGCGGGGGCCAAGCTACCCAGGCCTGGGTAGCTTGACCCCCACCTTAAATCTTTTTCCAGAGTCCCCCAAAATATAAAACAATGTCTGTAAATGTTACGCCTACTGTTAAATGAAAAGAAAAACCAAAGTTTAATGTGTTTTGGTCAAATTATTTTTTCGCCTTTTTTGGCGCAGAATAGGGGCGGGGCCAAGCTACCCAGGCCTGGGTAGCTTGGCCCCCACCTAAAATCTTTTTCCAGAGTCCCTCAAATTAAAAAACAATGTCTGTAAATGTTAAGCCTACTGTTAAATGAAAAGAAAACACTAAGTTTAATGTGTTTTGGTCAAATTAATTTTTCGCCTTTTTTGGCGCAGAATAGGGGCGGGGGCCAAGCTACCCAGGCCTGGGTAGCTTGGCCCCCACCTAAAATCTTTTTCCAGAGTCACTCAAATTAAAAAACAATGTCTGTAAATGTTACGCCTACTGTTAAATGAAAAGAAAAACCAAGGTTTAATGTGTTTTGGCCAAATTAATTTTTAGCTCCACTGGCCGAAGGCCAGCGGGGCTTATGTCATGGCCCTGTGTCCGTCGTGAGTGCGTGCGTGCGTGCGTCCGTCCGTGCGTGTGTCAACTTTTTCTTTAAACATCTTCTTCTCCAAAACAACTGGACCAATTTCAACCAAACTTCACAGGAATCTTCCTTGCGTGCACCTTTACCAAATTCCTTCAAAATATTAAATTCCATGAAGATCTTGAATTTTAATTGAATTAAATTAATTAAATTTTTGAAAAATCTTTAAAAATTCTTCTTCTACAAAACTACTGGACCAATTTCAACCAAACTTCACAGAAATCTTCCTTGTGTGAATCTCTACCAAATTCTTTCAAAAAATAAAATCTGTGCTAAACTTGAATTTTAATTAATTTAATTGATTTAAATTTTCGAAAGATCTTTAAAAATTCTTCTTCTCCAAAACTACTGGACCAATTTCAACCAAACTTCACAGAAATCTTCCTTGTATGAATCTGTTCTTAATTCCTTCAAAGAGATCAATTCTGTGTATAACTTAAATTATAAGTAATTTAATTAAATTAAATTTTCGAAAAATCTTTAAAAAATTCTTCTTCTCCAAAACTACTGGACCAATTTCAACCAAACTTTACAGAAATGTTCCTTGCATGAATATCTTCTTAATTCCTTCAAAAAAATAAATTCTGAGTAGAACTTAAATTTTGATTAATTAAATTAAATTGAATTTTCGAAAAATCTTCTCTTCCAAAACTACTAGACCAATTTTAACCAAACTTCACACAAATCTTCCTTGCATGAATCTCCTCTAAAGTCCTTAAAAATAATAATTTCCGTGTAGAACTTAAATTTTAGTAAATTTTATTAAATTGAATTTTCGAAAATTGTTAAACAATCTTCATCTCCAAAACTACAGGACCAATTTCAACCAAACTTCACGGGAATCTTTCTTGTATGAACCTCTTCCAAATTCCTTCCACAACCGGATGAAAAGCTTGCCCGCTGTGGGCTAGGCATATTTTTGGCTATATGAAACATAGTGTAATTTTTTGAAAATTTTAAAAACCATTTCTGCTCCTTAATCACTTATTGGATTTCATTCTGGTGTAGCATGAATCTTCTTTGGATAGACCTCTATTGTATTCCTTGAAGAAGTT